>PVIH01008351.1:0-47878 GCA_004025045.1 Sigmodon hispidus | reverse complement strand
TTTTAGCCATCAGAAAAATGCAAATCAAAACAACTTTGAGATACCACATAACACCTGTTAGATTGGCTAAGATAAAAGGCACAGATGACAGCCTATGTTGGAGAGGATGTGGAACAAGGGGGACACTCCTCCATTGTTGGTGGGAGTGTAAGCTTGTTCAGCCACTTTGGAATGCAATATGGAAGTTTCTCAGAAAATTGAGAATCAATCTCCCCAAGGACCCAGCAATACCACTTCTGGGTGTATACCCTAAAGAGGCACATTCACACTCCAAAGGTATTAGCTTAACTATGTTTATAGCAGCATTATTTGTAATAGCAAGAACCTCGAAACAACCTAGATGTCCCTCAACTGAAGAATGGATTAACAAACTGTGGTACATCTACACAATGGAATACTACTCAGCAGTAAGAAAAAATGATATTCTAAAATTTGCAGGCAAATGGATGGATTTGGAGATTATCCTCCTGAGTGAGGTATCACAATCTCAGAAAGATAAGCAGGGGATGTACTCACTCATTAGTGGTCTCTAAACAAACAAACAAGAAAAAAGCCAAGCATGCCCAAGCTGCAAACCACAACCACTGAACAGCTTGGGATCAGAAACACCCTGGACTGACCCTTCAGACCCCACTCCAACTATGGGAACACGTGACTCACTCTTGAGGGAGGGTGGACAAAACTGGATTTGGCCAGGAGTGGAGACTGATCCAAGCATTATTGGATCAGTGGGATCATAGGACTGCCTGCTCCCTGCCCAGGGAGGGGATGGGGATTTGGGGAGAAGTAAAATGACCTGATGTGGCGGGAGAGGGAAGGGACCTTGAATAAGGATATACAGGGATGGAAAAAAAATTCAGAGGGAAAGCTGAACTCAAAGTAAACATATGTGTAGCAATCTTATTTGCATTATCACCCTTGATAAGTCATGCTTATGATTTTTATCTTCTTTATAGTTATTGTTATCCTTCCACCATTTTAAATTCATTTTACTGTTTTTTTGATAAATACAAAATAAATAAAGAAGAAGAAGAAAAAAAAAAAGAAAACACCTCAGAATAGGCAACAAAGTTGATGGTGACTGGTTGGCCTATGGAAAGGTTATTGATGATCTTAGCTATATCTGTGGGGAAAAAAGAGACAGCTTCTCAAAATTCAGGTTGAGTTTCCTAGATTTTCAGTTTTCCTCCATCAGATCATAAGACTAGATTGAAGGGATCTTGGTTGTCCAGAGGGGAAGAATTTTTGTGTACCCCTTGCAGCTCCCCAGTAATAGGTGATAGGTAATCAGTGACAGGCTCTTGGCAATTCAGTTTCCACAGTCAAGCTTTAGGAATCATAAAGCTCACTAATGAAAGGATCTCCTTGGGTAAATCATCAACAGCCAAGACAACATCATAAACCTGCTGACTTTGAGCTCCTCAATCACATATACACCATCTCATCCATCTATCTATTGAAAGACTATTAGGATCTATCAGAAGAGTGATACTTAAAAGGACTTGAAAATTTTTAAGGGATTTAGTTTGAGTTGACACTAGAACAATAATTGAAATTTTGAAGCTTATTTAAAATAGAATCATTTGTTGCATTTAAGAATGGGCAAATATTTTAAAATTTTGACTAAATTGCTAATCTTAAGTTTTAAGAGTAGATACCAGGATAAAGATATTTTGTTGTATTTAAATACCTGTTATGTTTATGTAGTATTTTATTTATTATAAATACTAGCTTCTAGACTATAGTATGAATAGAGTCAAGGCTTCTATAGCTAAAATGTGTGTCAGGAATAGGAATTTTGAGTTAAAATACTTTCATTTATCTAGGTAAAGACTAAAACTGGAAGTTAGACCTTTAGGATGGAGCTCACCCACATTAGGATTCTATTTAAATTCCTTGTTTATATGAACATAGTATGGTCTATGAAAAGTGTTCAAAGGCTCAAGTAGGTTGAATATCTTTGAACGTTTGAAATTTGTAGTTAAATATATGTTGCAAAGTTATTTTTTCAAATACATTGCCAACTCTTTTACAGGAGAACTTTTGGTAGATTTACATTTCTACCAATATCCGAACAGCATTGTTCTGTATGCTCATCAACACTTGGTGATATTTGTCCTCCTAATTTTAACCATTTTAAAGAGTCTCTCCAGGGCGAGCTGCCACATCACAGACAGATGGACTCTGAACACTGCCCAGAGCACACTCAGAGGTGTAGGAACCTCAGTTCCTGGGCTGCCCACATGGAGAATCCCTCTGGGGTGGGGGAGGGGGGGCAAGGTCAAACACAGGATCCTGATCTCAGAATCTAGGCTAGCTGACTGGCCCTAGGCTAAAACTGGGAGGGTTCTTCCCCAGAGATTCCTAGAGGAGACCTCCTTCGGCCTACCCCACCTCCAGGCAAGCTGCTTCATCATGAACAGACAGATAGATGCCTTTGAAACACAGACCCGGTTCAGAGTAGACAGGAAACACTCAAGCCCTCTAATGACAACTCAGTAAGAGATAACTAAGAGTGAACAACTGAAGCAATGGGCAGATGCCAGTGCAAAAATACATATAACAGTATAAAAAACAACAAGGCAACACCAGAAAAAAACTGATGATTCTACAATACCAAGACCTGAACAGAACAATGAAGAGGAGACAGAAGTAAGCAACCTCAAAAACAGGTTTATGAAAATTATAGAAGCCTTAAAAGAGGATATAAAAATTCCCTTAAAGAGAAAGAAGAAAATACAAACAAAAAATTTGAAGAGATGAACAAATCCTTGAAGGAAAACAAAGAAAAACAAGAAAAGAAAAATTAACAATTGAAAGAAACATTCCAGGAAGTAAAAATTGAAATAGAAGCAATAAAAAAGGCACAAAGTGAGACAAAGTTGGAAATAGAAAATCTGAAGAAAAGAGCTGGAAATACAGATAAAGCATAACCACCAGAATTTAAGAGATGGAAGAGAGAATCTCTGGAATGGAAGACCCAATAGTACAAATTGATACATATGTCAAAGAAAACAATAAAACCAAAAAACCAGAACACAAAATATTCAGGATATTTGGGACACCAAAAAAAAAAAAAAAAAGCTAACCTGAGAATAATAGGAATAGAAGAAGAAGAATACCAGCTCAAAGTCACAGATAATATTATTCAATAAAGTCATGGAAGAAAATGTTCCCAACTTAAAGAAAGAAGCTTACAGAAAACCAAATAGATTAGACCCTGAAAAAAAAGTCTGCCCACCACATAGTAATCAAGACACAAAGCGTACAGACCAAAGAAAAAATTTTAAAAGCTACAAAAGAAAAGGGCCAACTTACATATAGAGGCAGACCTATCAGAATAACTCCTGACTATTCAGTGGAAGCAATGAAAGCAAGACGGTCCCGGTTAGAAGTTGTACAGACACTAAAAGACGATGGCTTCCAACCCAGACTACTATACCCAGCAAAACTATCAATCACCATAGAAGAAATAATCAAGATATTTCACAACAAAATCAAACTTAAACAATAACTATCCACAAAACCGGTCCTTCAGAAAGCATTAGAGAGAAAACTAGAACCCAAGGATCTCAGATACACCCATAAAAACACAAACAATCAATAATCCCATAGAAGAAAAGCCCAAAGAAAGGAAAAACATACAAGTTACTACAGAAAATAACAGGAAATAACAATCACTGGTCCTTAATTTCAATGAACTCTATTCACCTATAAAAAGACACACTCTAACACGATGAATACAAAAACAGAAACTATTCTTTTGCTGCATACAAGAAGCATGCCTCAACCCCAAATATAGACACAAGCTCAGAGTAAAGGGTTGGGAAAAGATTTTACAATCAAATGGCCCTAAGAAACAAGCTGATGTTGCCATCCTAATCTCTAACAAAGTAGACTTCAAACTAAAATCAATTAAAAGATACAAGGATGGAACTTACTTATTCATCTCAGGAAAAATTGATGAAGATGAAATTTCAATCCTGAATATTTTTTGCAACTAAAATAAGGACACTCACATATGTAAAATAAGCACTATTAAAGCTCAACCCCACATTAATTTTCACACTCTAATCATGGTAGACTTCAATACCCCATTTTCACCCTTGGTCATGTCAACCAGACAGAGACTCAACAGAGAAATAAGGGGTCTAACAGAGGTTATGATGCAAATGGATTTAATAGATATTTATAATAGCTTCCACCCAAACACAAAGGAATATACATATTTCTCAGTACCACATGGAAGTTTCTCTAACACTGACCACATAATTGGTTTTAAAGCAAATATCAATAGATACAAAAAAATGGAAATAATCCCTTGCATCATATCAGACTGCCATGGTCTTAAGTTAGAGTTCAACAACATCAAAAATCACATATAACAACTCATGGAAACTAAACATAACTCAACTACCAACTCATGAAAACTAAACATAACTCAATTCTACCACCTCTGGGTCACGGAAGAAATTAAGAAAAAAATGAAAAACTTTTTACAGTTTAACAAAAATGAATCCGTAACATGTCCAAACTTATGAGACACAATGAAAGCAGTCTTAAGAGAAAAATTCACAGCACTAGATGCCTATATGAAAAATCTAGAGAAATCCTACACTAGTGAATTAACGCACAGCTGAAAACCTTGAAACAATTAGAACCTAACTCACCTAGAAGGAGTAGACAGCAGAAAATAAACTTAGAGCTGAAATCAATACAATTGAAACAAAAAGAACAATACAAAGAATCAGTGGATCAAAGAATCGGTTATTAGAGAAAGTCAACAAAATAGATAAAACCTTATCCAAACTAACCAAAAAACAGAGAGAGAGCATCCAAATCAACAAAATCAGAAATAAACAACAGACCCCCAAGAAATCCAGAGAATTATCACATCATATTTGAAAATCTATACTCCACAAAAATAGAAAACCTAGAAGAAACAGACAGCTTTCTCGACAGGTACCACTTACCAATTTTAAATCAAGATCAGATTAAATGCATAAACAAAATTCCACAGGAATTGAAGCTGTCATTAAAAGCCTTCCAAGTAAAAACAGCCCAAGTCCAGTTGGTTTCAATGCTGAATTTTACCAGACATTCAAAGAATAACAAATACCATTACTCCTCAAAATGTTTCATAGGGTAGAAACTGAAGCAATATTGCCAAACTCTTTTTACAAGGCCACAACAACCCTAATACCCAAACGACTCAAAGATGCAACAAAGAAAAGAATTACAGATCAATTTCCCTCATGAATATTGATATAAAAATTCTCAACAAAATTCTGGCAAATTGTATATAACAACCTATAAAAAAATATCATCTACCAGAATCAAGTAAGCTTCATCCCAGAAATGCATGGATGGTTCAACATATGGAAAACTGTAAATGTCATCCAACATATAAGCAAAGTGAAGGGAAAAAAAAATCCATAAACTTAGATGCTGAAAAAGCCTTTGACAAAGTCCAACACTCCTTTATAATAAAAGTCCTGGAGAGAACAGGAGTACAGGGAAAATATCTAAATATAATAAAGGCAATTTACAAGAAGATGATAGCTAACATCAAACTAAATGGAGAAATACTCAGAACAATCCCACTAAAATCAGGAATGAGACATGGATGTCCCTTCTCCCCTTTTTTATTCAATATAGTTCTCAAAGTTTTAGCTGAAGCAATAGAGAACACAAGGAGATTAAGGGGTACAAATTGGAAAAAAGAAGTGAAACTATCTCAATTTGCAGATGACATGATTGTATACATATGTGATCCATAATATTCTACCAGGGAACTTCTACAGCTGATAAACACCTTCAGCAAGGTAACAGGATACAAGATTAACACAAAGATATAAATAGACCTCCTATACCCTAAAGAGAAAAGGGATGAAACAGAAACAAGGGAAACATCACCCTTTATAATAGTTGTAAATAGCATTAAATACCTTGGAGTAAATATAACCAAAGAAGTAACAGATCTATTTGATAATAACTTTAAATAACTGAAGAAAGAAATTGAAGTAGATATCAGAAAATGGAAAAATCTCCCATGTTCCTGGATAGGTAGGATCAAGATAGTAAAAATGGCAATCATACCAAAAGCAATCTACAGATTCAATGCACTGCCCTTCAAAATCCTAACACAATTTTTTATAGACCTTCAAAGAACAATACTCAATTTCATTTGGAATAACAGAAAAGCCAGGATTGCCAAAACAATTTTGCTCAACAAAAGAACCTCAGGAAGCATCACCATCCCTGAACTTCAAGTTATACTGTAGAGCTACAGTAATAAAAACGGCCCGGTACTAGCATGAAAACAGACTTGTGGATCAATGGAATGGAACTGAAGTTTCCGACATAAACCACAAAACCTATGAACACGTGATCTTTGACAAAGAGGCCCAAAATGTTCAATGGAAAAAAGATAATATATTAAACAAATGGTGTTGGCATAGCTGGATGGTAGTGTGTAGAAAAATGCAAATAGATCCATACCTACACCCTGCACAAAACTCAAATCCAAGTGAATCAAAGACCTCAACATAAACCCAGTCACAATAAACTTGATAGAAAAGAAAGTGGGAAATACTCTCCAATGAATTGTCACAGGTGACCACTTAGTAAATATGGGTTAGTAGCATAGACACTAAGAACAACAATCAATAAGTGGGACCTCCAGAAGCTAAAAAGCTTCTTTAAACTCAAGGACACAGTCAATATGACAAAACAATGGCCTACAGAATGGGAAAAGATTTTCACCAACCCTACACAGTAACAGAGGAATGATCTCTGAAATATATAGAGAACTCAAGAAACTAGAGCCCAAAGCCCTAAATAAGCAATTAAAGATGGGGTTCAGAATTAAAAAGGGAATTCTCAGCAGAAGAATTACAAATGGCTGACAGGCACTTGAAAAAGTGCTCATCATCTTTAGCCATCAGAGACATGCAAATCAAAACAACTTTGAGATACCACCTTATACCTGTCAGAATGGCTAAGATTAAATACATAGATGACAGCCTATGCTGGAGAGGTTGATGATCAAGGGGAACACTCCTCCATTGTTAGTCGGAGTGTCTGCCTGTTCAGTCACTTTGGAATACAATATGGCGTTATTTGTAATAACAAGAACCTGGAAACAACCTAGATGCCCCTCAACTGTAGAATGAATTAACAAACTGTGATACATCTACACAATGGAGTACTACTCAGCAGTAAGAAAAAATGATATCCTAAAATTTGCAGGCAAATGATTGGATTTGGAGAATATCCTCCTGAGCAAGGCCTCACAAACCCAGAAAGATCAGCAAGGGATGCACTCACTCATTAGTGGACTTTAAACAAAAAGCAAAGTACACCCAAGATACAAACCACATCCACTGAACAGCTTTGGATCGGAAGTACCTTGGACTGGCACCTTGGAGCCCATTCCCTCCAGAGGAACACCTGACACAGTCATGATATTAGTATAAGGAAATGGGACTTGCTGGAATGGTTGCTAAACTAAGCCACCTTGGTACCTTGGGAACTCCTGCCCTTGCTGTGGAGGAGATAAAGAGATAGAGAGAAGAGAGAGTGAGTGCCTGGGAGGGGCGGGAGGGTGAAGGGAGTTTGAATAAGGGGATACATGGACAAAAATGAGACTTTATTAAAAAATAAATAAAAAAGTAAAAAGAAAATACACATACACAAAGATTCTAGTTGTCTTTCACACTGATGTTTTATCATATATTTCTCCAAATTGTCATCCAGCTTGAACATATTTTCATGTTCTTTTTTGAAGTCTGTAGATCTTTTGAGGGGAATTATATGCTCAAAACTTCAGTGCATTTATTCTTATTAGAGGGTACATATTATAGTTCAAAAAGAATACTATCAGATATACCGTCTTAAATATTTTCTTGCAATTTGTTAATTTTTATTTGTAAGCTTTTAGTTTTTATTTTACTTTTAATGCTTTCATTGCCTAAGTTAACCCTGAATGTGCTACACATTTAATCTTACACTTCAACAGAAGTAAGTTTATACCCATTGAAAGGTTTATTGGTGGATGTAACAGTGCTTTACTTGTAACTATATCAAACTGCCTATAACTCACACACCTATGAAATAATAAATAATTTACTGATCAGTATGAACAAAGTAACTAGTAATATGCAACAATATTAGTATATATCAAAGTATTGATTCCAAATGTAAACAGACTGACTGTATATGTATGACATATATACTATAATACAAAGGAAAACTACTATTAAAAAAATTCAGCTCATTGGCTATATGGGCAAAAGTAGTAGAGGGTACAGGAGAATATTAGGGTAATATATTTATATACTCATTATTTTCATTGTAGTGATACCTTACAATATATTTTTGTGCTATAACTTTTTATATTATACAGTTTAAATATGTATCTTTTATTATATACCAGTATGTACCTACAACCATAATAAGTAGCTGGCAGAAAAACCTAGTATCTGTTAATTATTTCTCAGAATCATCTAGCATAATGTAACACTTTAAAAATAAATGCTATATTTCTAGCCATCCACCTACAAGCCTTCATAGTCATCAAAGCAGATTTAAATCATTATTGATAAAAAAGAATTAAGAAATTCTTATGGGTAAGAGGATATAGCTGGGTTGAAAAATGCTTGCCTAACATGCTTGAGCTCCTGTGTTTGATTCCAAGCAGAGGGGAAAAGTCAGTCATGTTAGAAAACTGATGTCTGTGTTCACAGTAATGAATAGACACACACACACACACACACACACACAGACACACACACACACATCCTCCACACACACCAAACATAAGTAAGTACAGAAGAATGAGTTGTAACTTACTGTTTAAATAAAAAGTAAAAAGTGTTTAATCAAAGATATATGAATCCTTTGTAACTAATTTAATAGTGAGTATAATATAGTACTATAGGTAAATCAGGTTAGAAAAATTAATGAGAAAATGCATTTATTTACCATAGAGAATTCAGTTTTAGAGAGAGTTCACTTAGTACTTGCTTAACAAAGGATGGCACAGAGGCCGAGTGGAGATGAATGAATGAGAAATGGGTCATTAAACATAAGAAGGTACTTGTGATAACCAAGAAAGATTAATGATGACAGTACCAATGTCACTTGTGATAAATGCAAAAGCAATTCTACTCTTTTAAACCTCTTCTTAATTGCCCTTTCCCTCGACTGAACTCATAGATTTTTTTTTTTTTGTAATTCAAGTCCATGTCAGAGACCTTATTACTATGATGATAATTATAGTTACCAAAATAATCACTAAGGTCTAGGAAAGAATACAGGAAGAGAAGACACCATAAAATGATGCTTTGGGTTTATAAATTATTTGTGCAAAGTTTGTAAAAATTTATTACTTCATTTCTGGTTAATATGTGTACTCAGAAAATGGTTCACTTTGTAAGATACTATCTGCTAACTCAGCACTGTAGAAATAGAAGTTATCAGCAGTATCCCAGAGCCTTCTATATTGATTTTATGTAAATTGAAGGACATTATTGACTAACTTTAGGTTGAAAATATGATAGAAGTTATCATTTTGGTATTATATCTAGTAGTTAATTATTTTTAAACAATCATATTTCATTTTTATTTATTATGCCCTATAAAATACTTGTTTACTTTTTACTGTGTTAGAATGTTTTTCCTGGAAATGTGTATGTACACTATATGTAAATCTGATGCTTTTAGAAGACAGATGAGGGTGCTGGATCTCTGGGAACTAGAGTTACACATAGTTGTGAGCCAGCATGTGTGTGCTAGGAACCAAACCCAGGTCCTCTGCAAGAACAAGTGCTCTTAACTGTTGATCCATCTCTACATCCTCCAGATTATTATATCTTTTAATTAATGGTTTCATCTTATTATAAACTAATAGATGATGAATTTAGAAAACTAGGAAAATAAAACGTATGTTTTAGTGCTTGGGCGTACAATTCTACCATTTAAATAAATCTGTCTTACCATTTTCATGTTCTCTTTCTCATCCTGTTTCTTATTTGTAATGTATAAGGATACTTTTAAGTAATTTGGAAATATAATTATACTTATCCATGTTTGTAGTTTTGTACACTATCCATCATTCAATGTTAAATAACAATTCACTTTCTCTTGGAAATAAAAGTTGCTTAAATTTTTTGGAAACAATTTTTGTTAGGAGTTTTAATATATACAGAATTCTTGTTCATTATTTATCTGAAAATGTAATGATGCACACAAATATTCATGTATGAGCTCATCACAGCATTTTTATAGAAGAAATAAAAAATGAAACCAAAATGTAATGAGGCATTAATTGTTTATTTTTTTAAGTGTTTACCATAAAATTGTTAAAACTTTTGTTTTCAACCCATATTACCTAGAGGAGACATCAGTATGAATATGTGTGGGATAATGCTCTTGTACACTGTAAAGATTTGTTACTTCTATTCATGTAATAAACACTGATTGGCCAGTAACTGGGGCAAGCAGACTAGGAGAATTCTGTGAAGAGAAAAGGCAGAGAACAGATGCCATGCCAGCCAGATTCAGAGGAAATAAGATGAAAAAGCTTCACTGAGCAAGAGTATCAAGAAAGTAGCTAAACATAACCACAATTATGAGTTAATTTAAGTGTAAAAGATAGATAATAATAAGCCTGAACTGCTGGTCCAGCAGTTACTATCAAATTAGTCCTTTGATTCAATTATTTGGGAAGCTGCTGCTGAGTATTTGAGAGTTTCTGGTGGGACAGAAATTTCTGACTATAAATATGTGCTAATATAATATAGCAATATAGAATTTACTACTATAATAATTAATACATACAAATAAAATTACATACAAAAATATGGAAAATCCAATCTATGTACTTCTGTTTTTAGCTATGTTGACTCTTGGTCTGACTTTCAGAGTGAAAGTTATATGCAGCTATCAATAATGGATTGTGGGATGCTACTTTATAAAAGACTTCAGATAACCAATGTTTAAAGAGAAAAGATTCAGTGATATTTCTATATTATCGTCACCTGACACTTGTTTTGGGGCTTGTGAGGGAGGTTCTACATTATGGCTATGGAATGTAGCTAGGAAAATCTACTTAATTTTTGCCTAGTGAACAGGAGAAAGGATTAGGATACAGGTTGGTGTCAAGTGGTCCCAATCAGGTTATACTTCTTAAAGGTGTCCTAGCCTCCCAATTGTGCCAAACTGGCTATAAAACTTTAATGTTTAAGATCCAAACTAAAGGAACTAGACCCTCCAAGGATAGGTAACTGTCCACTGACATGGACAGTCTGTAGAGTCTCAAGGAGAGGGATCAGATTGTATTTCTGTGCACGACTGGAACTTCGGAGCCCATTCCTTCCAGAGAAACACCTAACTCTGTGGTAAAATGTTTTTTGTATGATGTAAATAAATAACTGTAGGGCATTGTAGAAGTGGGTGGAAAATTAGAGGTAGCTAGGTAGGAAAGGAGGATGGAAGACAAAAGCCACAAACACACAAACCAAATTCCAAACCGCAGGCGCCACACGCGCGCCAAGTCATAACCTCCCAAACCCAAAACAAGTCAAAAAAACAAAAAAACAAAAAAACAAAACCAAAACATTTTACAACATAACTCAGTGTTGATATTAAGATGAGGAAATCACACTTGCCTGGAGTGGATGCTGAGGTGATCTACCTTGGTACTTCTTGCCCTTTTAGGGGAGGATATGGGGGATGGGGAGGAGAGAGGCTGAAGTTTGACCAGGAGGGGTTGGGAGGGGGAGCAGAGGGGGAGCAAGGGGATACATGAATATAAAAGTCTTTATTTTATATAAATATAAAAGATTCAAGCTAAGTACATAATTTCTAAACTATATGAGTACTGTAGGAGCCCTGCTCTTCTACCTATAGAAATTCAGTGTTGGGAAGATAGGTTTTAGGATGTGCTCTATTGATCACAGAAACTTCTGAGTGATAGAAGTGCAGATGATATTTATCTTTTCTTTCTCTGTTTTTATCTTCTAGATATTCTGTGGATTTTCTTCTGTAATCAGAGTTATGATATTTATTGAATGTAGTGTAATTATTTAAGAAAGTTATTAACATGAATGATAATGTGATTTTTATTATAGTCAATCTTAACAAAATATCCACAAATTGTTGCTTATTTTTACAGATTTTTATAGCATTTTAAGTAACCTTAAATTTATTTATCTTTATAGTTTTTCACCTACAAAATTTAATTTAATTTAATTTATGCTACTCATATATTCTTGGATGTATGACTTTCAAATGAAGGACAATTGACTTACCAGAAGGACAATTGACTTACAAGAGGTGATATTCGTAGAGAAAATTGACTCTTACTTTTCCAGAAGTTACCATTTACCAGTAATTCCCCAATGAAGGGTGAAACTTTGTATTCAATTCCTGCCTCCACACTGAGAATTGACTTGGCTTGAGATTACACTGGTCATGTCATGCTGTCAGAATTGTGAGTTCATGTGCCCTGTTTTATCTGGTGAACATTGCTTGCTTCTATTTAGCCAACTGCCTCTGGCTCTGACAGTCTTTTTGCTCTATTTTTTTTTTTAAACGATGACCCCTGAACCTTAGGAGGAGGGAATCTGATATAAATGTCTCATTTAGGCCTCAGCATTCTGCTGTATGTTTACTCTGAGCTTGGAAGCTGTGATAATCACCATCTGCAATTGAAGTTTCTCTGCTGTGGGTTGAGGGATATATTGCTCTCTAGAGGTCAGTTTAATACTATAACTCATTCAGCAGAACAATGGGGTCAGATTCTTTTCAAGAGGCTATAACTGTCTAGCCACAGGTTATTAGCTTGATAATACCAGGCATGGGCTTAATTTTGTGAAGTGGGACTTAAGTCCAATCAGAAAGTATTTGATTGTTTTCATAATTTTTGTGTCTTTATTGTAATAGTAGGCATGCTTTTCTAGAGTAGTCATTATTTAGATCATGGGATTCACTGCAGGGTAAAATTCATTACTTTTCTCCTCTAGTACTGTTCATAGCACTTTGTGGTCCTAGGAAAGCTAGTCAGTGGGGAGGAAGCATCTGAGTCAGTGCCAGATTGATATTTTCATATTCTGTGATTCGAGTAAATGTTACATTTAGTAATTGGCTCTTACCATCAAATTCTGGAAGTTAAGCAATAACATTGGCAATAGCCTGTGATAAATGTAGACCTATGGGACCTCACTGACCAATAATTATAAAAGAGGTAGCCTATTTATGGCACAGCACTTTTTATTTGTTAGTCTGTGGTGTCTAGTAGGGACATTGTTGTTCCATTACAAGGTAAATTCATTTTTATAAACTCTGTATGTATATATGAAAATATCTACAATAGTGTAGGTTTTTATATGATTTCTTGTGAATGATTTTTAGTATTATTTAACTCTCCTAGTATTTTTCCCTCCATCCTGCTCTTCCATTCAACTCTAATTTAACCCTTTCTTTTTCAATAATCCCTTTTAAGTCTTTGTACCACTGGATCTCTTTGCTTTTTACAGCCCCCACTCATAGCCCTTTACTAACTTCCTGGCCTCTATTGGTATTCCATTTAAACATATGCATTTGTAAATTTTAATTGTGTCTGTGTGTGCATGCTCACACACATCCATTTTTATGTGTATGGATGTCCTCAGAGGCTAGAGGCTTCACCTCCCTTTGGAGCTAGGTTTACAGATGGTTGTGAGATGCCAAATGTGGGTTCTAGGAATAGAACTTGGTCATTCTGCAAGTACAGCAAACTTAACCATCCTGCCTACCCCAAGGATTGTTGTCATTTTAACAGTTAATCTTGTTATTGCCATTTTAATTTACATAATGTGAGTAGAACATATCTCAGGTCATTTTATTGCTCTCTCCCTCCCACCTCTTCCTTTTGGTTTTTGATTTTCTCCCTCAAGTTCTAATTTCTAAACACTAGTTGCCCAGTTGGGAAATATGTTTTATTTTAGCACAGATTTTATAAAAAATGTTCAGTTTCATTTTGCTATAAGTAAAGTGAGCATTTTAGTCAAAATTGAGTAAAAATGGTGTTGAAGGAAGAGATTTTATATATATGTACACACACACACACACACACACATATATATATATATACATATATACATCAGTATATATATTTCTTCAGTGTGCCCCACTGAAGAAAGGTCAGCTTCGGCGGTTCTTCCTTGACGTGAAAACACCAGTTAAACATCTCAGGAAATACTTTTTCTCATGTAACCTCTGGGTTTTTCCAGTGGATGTGTAGAACAGAATTGCCAGCAAGGACATCTATTTGTGGAAAGATCACAGCAATAAATAAAGATTTTAGGTTTTTCAAATAGTTTAGTAATTTTTGTTCTTATACAGTTGAAAAAGTTAGTATTATTTTATGAAAGTATTTTCAAATGTTTCATGCGTTCATGTTGCAAATTATATGAAAAGGAGCTACTGTTAAATTATGTTCGTTCCAAGAAAAAGCAAATTGTTCTGGAAAAGGTAATCTTAAATTTTGTAGGTTATTCAGTTGTTTAATCTTTTCTAATGAGTTTTTGACCCTGATTTCAGCATTAAAACATAACAAAAAAAATGTGAATTACCCAGTTTCAATTAGAGAAAAACTGCAATAATGTCTTCTCTTATGGGTTCTCATTTTCATAATTGTGGTATACAAACTTAGAAATATTCTTAGTTTATGAGTCCTAAAATGTAGGATTAATGGCAAGAAGACAATCAAAGAGGTTTAATGGTTTTAAATATCTATTTTTCTTCAGCCCAAATCTCCATATTTTTTGGTCTTCTCACTATTTGATAGAACATATAGTTGGCAAATCAGTATAAGTGTATGTGTGTTTGTGTGTGTGTGTGTGTGTGTGTGTACATTTGTGTGAATGAAATAGATTGACAAACCAAAAACATGGATAATCCACAACTCCATGCTTTCTACAAATCCTGTGCTGTCTTTACCATGAAGTATACAAATAAACTTCTTTTCTATTTAAATTGCTAATATGTTTGTTCCTAGAATTTAAAAGTCCTTTTGATATAGGTGTCTTTAGTAAAGTTCCCTATTTTTATATTATGATCATGTTTTCCATAGGTATCTACAAATTATATTGAATCACATTAGCTTTACTCTAAGCACAGGAGTAATGATATTATGACTGAGTATTAGCCAGAGGTCTAAAGACACTGATAATATTGATTTTTATGATATATTTTAAGATGAAGGCATTAGAAGATGTATTTCTGTCAGTTTGAATATTATTCAATAACTACCATCCAGCCCTTCAGATATAATGCTGTGGTAACTACAATGGATTTATCACCTAGCTTTTGACATTTAGAAGGCTGGGTGCTAGGATACAACTTTTCCAGTAAATATCCTAAATGGCATTACTGCTTTAGTATTTATGCACGACATTCTTTTTTCATGAATTTTTCTGATATTTTCATTCATACAAGTATGACTATATATGTATATATAAAGACATCTGAATATGACATAAACGATCATAATTTTAGTTTTTAAATTATTTCCAAATTGTGTATGAATCAGCAAAATCTTCTTCATTTTGAGGTTCATTTATCTCAAAATGGACCATGCATCAGAATAACTACATAAAGTGATCTATTTTAAATTAATCTTGAGGGCTAGGAACATAGATCAGTGTTAACTTTTATTCCAATATGAAGCATGGCAAAAAAATATGCAATAAATGACCAAATAAATACATACATAAATAAGTCTTAGGAAAATATTCTTTGTTTCCAACAACATGATGAACTTATATCTCCTTCCTTGCCAGTGTCCTCAACTAATATGGCCTAACAAATACTGATATTTCAAATACATATTTTTCCCTATTATTAATCCATTTGGTGGGCACTTTAACAGCTAGCCCTTAAAACAGCTAAATTGTGACTGGTCTGTATGAGTTGTGGCAATCCAAGCTAGGACCCCAGACACTGTACTTTCTAAAACATGCTGTTTGCCTTGGAACCCAGTCTCTGAAGGCTGGGGAATCTTAAACATTTAGTGGCCATTTTCTAACCATATGTTGAGCTTGCTGACATGTAAAGCCAGGAAAAAGGAAAGGGTAAATGAGATAATGAGAGAGAGAATTCAGTTACAGAAGCATTTGACTGGTTGGATCTATATATGCCTCTGGATGATCATTTACTTAAGTGACTAGAGCTGATTGTCACCTTCTTTGGACAGAGTTATGATTAGTAAAGATGCTTTCTTGTCTTGGAGAAATTATTAGATAACTGATATAGGAAGTGAAGAAGAAGACAGGGAAGACCACCTGTTTTTACCTGCTGGTATTTTATAGTTGAATATTCTGAGATCCTGCTCTCTGTCTTAGGACATAGTTATATCTTTTAGACACTGTACAAATGAGCCACCATCCCACAATGCTGTAGGGTCAAGCTTTGAATGGAAGAAAATGTTTTGATTCTGTTTGTCCAAACAATCTGAAGACTAATGCACAATGGTGGACTAAGCTGCCTTTTGCCATTGCTATACAGAGGAAGGACAATGGTGAATCTTAGCTGTTATCACTGAACTAGAATCTCCTCTCATTTCCTGTAAAATACCTTATCTCTTCTCTCCACAACTTAGGTGAAGACAATTAAATATGCCATTTCTTTACATAAAAAAAAAACCAAAAATGTATCAGGCTTGGCTTATTTTTATATCTTATTGCTTCAGCCTCAGGAATTCACTTGGGTTGAATATTTTAACTAAATCAGACATGTTTGGTATTTTAAAAAAATATTTGTAATTGATATGAAAATTGTACAAATTGATGAGTCAGCAAATTTTTGTTTACAGATACTTGGTGTAATTATCAAATCAACTTTGATGGAGGATAAGAGGACATATTGAAGTCACAGAATATGTAAACAACAGCAATTAACTAATTAGCACCACATGGAGAAAGCCTTTCGACATTAGAATAAAGATAACATTCAGGAAATGGCAGAGCAGAGAGGTGAAGAAGAAAAAATCTGACCTCATTACCAGAGCCAGTAGTGTCAGCAAATGGTGTACCACATCATGAGAGCATATATATATATATATATGTTAATGTGTTTTCAGTTAATAGCAAAATACACTTGGGAGTTGAGTTTTGTAGTTGATCAATTAAGTTTTGGACCATAACAAACAGTGGGGAGTGAGTTTGAGTATAGTCATGTGTGAACATACATTTTTGTACTTGTGAGCCTAGAAAAGGCTGGATATCACTGAGAAATGTTAGCCAGAACAGGAAGATTAATCTTTCTAAACTATGTTCTAAATTGTCTCATGGGCACTCTTTAACTTACAGCTTAATTGCTGAACAATGTAACAGTCTCTGTAAGTCTTCTCTGACTTGAGCCCCAAGGGAGAAAAAGTTTTGAAAGTGCTATAGATTTCTTGACAAGATAATGGTAGCTAAACAAGACAGAATATTTGCACAGTGCTGTGAATTTTCTAATGCTTCTTCTGATGGTTAATTTTAAGGTCAAAGACTTTGGTTATATTTTAATGAATAGTTGAAATGATGTTATAATTGCAGTAAAAGTGTGGAACATGAGAGAAATAAGATGCTAATAATGCTGATGCCATTTAAAAACTAGATATAATTAGAAAGTTAAGCAATGAAATAAAATAATGAAATGGAGGAATCTAATCGAACTCTGTCATAAGGTGTTTTATGTACAGATGCTTCTGGCATCATGTGATGGATTACATTGTGATTTTTGAATGTTGCTTTGTCAAATAGAGTTAACAAGTAAGAAAGGAGAGTCTTGAGTGCTCTCCTCTCTCTCCTGCTCTTGCATTAACAGATGAAAGAAAGTTCTGTTCTACAGTCTCTGACCTTGACCTCTGAATTCAAAGCATAAAATTGCACCTCTCTCCTTTCTATTGTGGTTTCTGCCAAGTTATATGGGCCTGCTGAAGATGATCCTGAGAATTACTTGTACCTATGTGTCCATTGTTATTTTATTGACTGTAAGCTGAAAACCTAGACCCTTGTGTCTACATTTTCAGTAATAAATTTGGATCCTTGATCTTTATTTTGAGCACATGACTAAGTTAACATTTTGCCAAATAGGGAGACTTCAAGGAAATGATGAGAACAAAAGGAGGGAGGGTGAGTGTAAAGAGATTGTCACTCCATCATTTATATATTTTTATCTATTATTTATTTATTTGTTTTACAATGTTAGGGCAAGTCTAATAGTATGAAGCTTATCTTGACAGTGACAGTGGCTGACATGTGTCCATGGTGGTGAGTGATTTTTTAACTTTCTTTCTGATTAGAGCAATAACTTACTTCTTCATGGAAGATGGAGAAGACTCAACCTTGATGGGCATCTCTTTCTTAAGATTTGCTTTTTCCCATGTTTGAATTCCTCTTTGCTTGAGCTGTATATTAATATTCTGCTACTATGTGGGACAGAACTGAAAATCTAGCAATTCAACATAGTCTTATCTCTCAGTTTCCTGGAGCTGGGATTCAAGCATTATTTGCTTGGATCCTTTCTTCTGGGTATCAGAAGGCTTCAATCATAAATCAGTGGGGTTGTGTTCTAATCTGGAATCTTGCTTAGGAGAGAGGCATTTTATAAGCTCATTTAGGCAGAATTTATTTCTTGTAGTTATATGACTCAGGGCCTAATTATTTTACACAACAGTGTCTGGAGGCCAGAATCAGTTCTCTGTTTTGCAATACTTCCATGGACTTCCCACAAGTGACTGCCTGTTTTTTATTTTTAAAGCCACCAAGTAGGTTTCTTGTTACAGTCTCCTTAGGTGAAATGACTGATCAAAGACTCCTTTCACTGTATTGACACTTGTTTATATTGTTATTTGTTGAAATTGCTGATGTAATTTTTTCTTATTGCTAGATCCCAAATGACACAAGTTTCATTGTTGACATTTTCTCAGTACCACTTATTAATTCAGTAGACTCTCCCATAGAAGTATGACAATCTGATTAGTGAAGTCCAAGGTCCCCAAGTTTGTCTTCCTGGGTTAAAGCTTCAGCATGAAGTCAACATTAGAGGAAAATTCAGACACAACATGCTTATTCCTGACACTTACTTGGTGTCATGTCACATGGTGCTAACACCTGATAACTGAGCTGATCTGATGCAGAATTCCAGTCCCTCTTCTTCCCAGAGGGCAAGCAGGACCAAGTCAGCTGTGAATTCTGTAGGGCATTTGCCATTACAGAATGATAAATTAGATAGCTGTTAAACTAAATGCTTTTTGACTTTCAAAATGAGAGCATTAGGATGGCCCTTTAACATATTTATTTGCCTTGCTGAGAAGGTAGTCAAGGTCTGCTGAATTTGTGATGTGCTAAATGAATGTGTAGAAGAGGTGCTCAGGTGGTTTTATTGGTAAGGTTAGCTATGAAAATGAAGGTGTGAGGTTACTGGAGGACAACATGACAACCGTTAAATTAAATACCTATTAAATTTTCTGAATGGTGGAAAAGGACTTCTTAAAAGCAAAGAGGGAATGAAACATACCCCAAAGTGAAGTAACTTGAGACTCAGCTTAAGCAACTTTTCTTCCTATTGAAGAGCCATCTTTTCACACTATTTCTGGATGTCGTTTTGCAGCAATTGCAAACAGCTTGTAGATGCTGATGAAAATAAAACAAAGACGATGGAAAGGGAAATAAGTAGGCTATTTCAGATGCCAGGCGCTGATATCATCATTTCTTTTCTTTCATTTTTACTTGCTTTGGTTTTGTCAGAATGGTACATACCAATCTTGCTTTGCAGTTTCTTTTTATAATTTCCATACTGACTTTCAAAAGTAAAGTCTTAGGAGGTTAATTAAAAGAAATAAATCAGTCAAAAAAACATCAAAAGAGGCCTAACACACTGTTCAAATGTACTCTGTTTCTGAGGAAAATCCATTTTTAAGATGATAAATGATTTTAAGCCATATTCAATAACACTATTTCATTTACTCTTATATTCTAATCATTTTGGACTATGGGCAAAACATTCTGAAGCACTAGTGTGAGTACTAGTCTGATCTTAAAATATGAGTCTTCAGTTCTGAGAAGCAAAAAATCAACCACTTTACACTTTGGAAATTAAAGTCTCTTTTATGGTAAAAAAAATAATGTATTTCAAACCATTGCTGAATTTCATAGAAGTGTGTGGCAATGGTGTAATGTAAATATATGTTTCTTTCCCTGATTTGTTTTCTACTCTCATGTTATTTTTAATTGCAATGAAATTCTGAAATAATTAAGAAAATACCTTGACTTGAAGGCAACCTGTCTTATACCAGAATTCATATGATGTAAGTTGACTCAACTAATAAAGAAATTTGAAAAGCATTTGGGAAGTTAACTTTCTTCCAAAATATATCGACAAACTCTTTACCAGCTACTTGTCTAATACCAATTTATTGAGTTTCTTACTTTCATTGTCAGCTCAAATAAGAATTTCTAGTGCCATCAGTTCAAAGTACACATTCATTTTGTAGGAAGAACTCTTCTATAGGGTGAGGCATATACAAATTAGGCCACAACCCAGTCATTCCCCTGGAGGAGTCACTTTTTCCATTATGTGCCTCTTCTTTACATGCTTTTTGAAATGTGCTTGATGGGAAAAATGAGAAAAAAAATCCCTCTCTCCAAACATTTACATGTGTACAATGGTAGAATGTGTGTAAATGTCTACTGGATTTGTGGCATTGATTACAAATTGACAGAAACCAGATTACTAAGATATTAGCGATCTATTGTAAGAAGACAAAATGTTATTACCTGGGGTTATGCATTCAAATGAGTGGTTGTTTGGTACGTATCTTACTCAGTGTCCTATTGCTGTGAAGAGACACCATGAACATGGCAACATTTATAAATAAAAGCATTTAATGGGAGCTTGCTTACAGTTCACTATTATCATGGAGAGGAGCATGATAGTTCACATGCAGACATAGTGCTGGAGAAGTAGCTTTCACAGGCAGCAGGAAGAGAGATCCACTAGGGTTAGCTTGAGTTTTTAAAGCCTCAAAGCCCTCCTCGTGGCACACTGCCTCCAACGAATCTATAATTACTCCGAAAAAATCATGTTTCTAATTCCTCCTAAATAGTGCCATTCCCTGATGACTAAGAATTTAAATATATGAGCCAATGAGTGTCATTCTTATTCAAGCAGTGACAGTCTACTCCCTGATTCCTATAACATTATGATATCATATTATAAAGTGCATTCAGTTTAACTTCAAAAGTCTGCATTACAACTCTCTTACAGTCTGAATACTGTTTAAAAGTTCAAAGTTTTGAAACACCTTAGACCAGCATCTTGGAGCCTATTCCCTCCAGAGGAACACCTGACCCAGTGTTGATGTTGGGATGAGGAAAGTAGATCAGCCGGGAGTGGATGCTGAACTAAGCCACCTTGGGACCATGGGATCTCCTGCCCTTGCTGGAGAGGAGATAAAGTGATGGGGAGAAGAGAGAGTGACTGGACTGCGTGGGAAGGAGAAGGGAGTTTGATACACGGATAAAAAAATATGACTTTATTCATAATAAAATACAAAAAGTTCAAAGTTCAGAGTTTCTTCTGAGACCCAAGGCAAGGTAACCTCCCATAAAAGCAAAGTAAAAAAAATCAGATCACATACTTTCAACATGAAGTAATACAGAATATATATTACCATTCCAAATGGGAAGAATTGGAGGATAATGAAGAAATACTGGACCAAGGCAAGAGCTAAAAGCAGCAGGGCAAATTCTAAACTCTGCATTTCCATAACTGATGTCAAAGTACTCTTCAGAAGTCCAACTGCTTTCAGCTGTGTTTACTACAACATACTTCTCTCTCTGGGGCTAGTTCCACATCCAGTCTTCAGCTTTTCTTTGCAGGTATACCATAATTTTGATATCTCCAACATCTTGTTTCCAATACAATACAGGTTTCACCCTTACAGGTTTACACAATGGGCTCTTGGGGTCTCCATGCAGGGACACCCTTGACACATACCTGGCATCAGAAACTTTGTTAGTCTCAAAGGGAAATTCTATAACCATTTTATAATATCCTCGACACTAAAGCCAAAACCTGTGGCCTAAGCTACCAAGTTCTGCTGCTCAATAGGGTTGGAACTTGGTTTCCTTCTTCAATTACATCTGCAACAGTTTTCTATTGTTAATGGTTTCAATTATTGCTTAAGCTTTTCTCTAATTCTTTTTTACAACTCGGAGGCTTAGTTGGGTAGAGTCTTACCTGACATCACCACTCCCTTTATTTCAGTTAGCATCTGGCTTTTGTTTAGACTCTTTATGTCCTTGAGTACTTAACTTAGCTGTATCATAACTCCTGCTGCTCCTCTTCTCCTCAAATTGTATATTTTGTACTTTTCCTTTCTTAGCTTTCTCCTTTTCATTATAGATCTGTATAATAGTGATGACTACTGACCACATGACAGACTCAGTACTAAGCTGCCTTAAAATCTCCTCTGACTTGAAATATTTCTGTCTTTAAATACAAAACTCTTCAGTTCTATCTCTGAAAGATTATTTTAATCAATGTTAGAAAGCAGTCATAATCCTCACTAAAATATTACAAGAATAGTTTCTGAGTCACTTAATATTCTTCAACTCTGAAACTTCTTGAGTTGGGCTATAATAATCCACATTGCTAGTAGCATGACTGTCATCCATGCTGCTTCTACTGAAGCTCATTTAGCCCTACTGCTTTCTTAATACAAAGTCACAGTGTTTACATTTCACCAGCGAGCAGCATGCTGATGCCTGTCACAGCAATACCCTGTGCCCTGGTAAGACAGAAGGCCAACTTCTTTTCTTATTCACAGTTCTATTGCTGTGAGGAGACACCATGCCTACAGAATACGTATAAAAGAAAACATTTAATTGGAACTTGCTTACAGTTTCAGAGTTTTAGTTCACTATCATCAGGGTAGGGAGCATGGTGACATGCAGATAGACATGGTGCTGGAGAAGTAGCTGAGAATTCTATATCCTGATTCACAAGCAGCATGAAGACAGAAACACTGGGCTTAACTTCGGCTTTTGAAACCTGTAAATTCACCCCCAATGACATACTTCCTCCTACTTGGTGACCACATCCACTCCAACAAGGCTACACCTTCTAATCCTTCTCAAGTAGTCCCACTCCCTGATGACTAAGCATTCAAATATGTGAGCCTATTGATGCCATACTTGTTTGGACCACCACAGTATTTGATATAGCAGCTAATACTGAGAGTTATATTTATCTAGAATCTCTACTAGCTTGTTTATGTTTTTGCAAAGAATGGGATACATTTATATTTATAGAGCTTTCTTTATAAATTCTGTATCACTTTTAGGTCCACAGTTACTACATTCTCTTCACTATTCACATTTTGCATAAACATATGGAAGACTTTTTGATAGTTTTATTTTAAAGGATTGTTGGTAACTCTGTTACTGAAAGCATTGTTCTGGCTTAAGATGCTATGAGGTTGCAAAGGAGGTAAATTATATGCTCAGAAGCCACATTACCAGCATCAAGTAATACTTGCTACAGATAATTGTATGAAAGTCCCCTGGGTGCTTTCACAAATACTTGGAAAGGAGGCTTCATAAATATTTTATACTTCCCTCTTGAGCATGGGGCCTTAGAGCATTAGACTTACATCTCTCATAATTTTATTTTTCTAACTTGAAAAGTTTTATTTTTATTGTAAACATTTTTCTTTTTGATTGCAGACACTGAGCTCTAATTGTCAGAGAATTTTCAATCCCATCTATAGTCTGGTAAAGATCTGGACCATTTAAATGCCTAGTAACAAATCAATGTAAAAGTCAAGCTACTTGTAGAAAAATACTATGAATATGTTTATCAAACTATGTAGAAAGCTGGATGGTGGCACACACATAAGCCTAATACTTAAGAGTACCCAGGAGAAGGACAGTCAGTTCCCAGACTGCCTGAGATGCTGAGCAATACAAAAGCAAAAATAAAATGAAGACCCAATCATAGAAGAACATGTGATGTAAGACATGTAAAATTAAGATAATAATAAACCTTATGCTTATGAAATATTATTTAATGCAAAAAGAAAAGGACAGGATATTTAGTGGGTGATCTAGACTTGGTGAACTACAATCCAGAAGGAAATAAGAATGGACTTCAATTTAAAATGCACACAAACTGCTACATGTAAAATAAAGATTAAAGTTTAAAAATTAGAAAAAAGAAACTTGCAAAATTTCTAGGGAAATACTAGAGTAGGACTAAGAACCAAGATGTTATTAAAAACTCACAACAGTAATATTATAAAAGCAAAAATTCTTGGCAGATCTTATTGGTGTTTGATGTCTTTCTGTATGCTGTAAATATCATTGGTAAATAAAGGAACTATTTTGACCTATGGGAATGCGTTTTAGAAGTAGGTAGGAAATCCAAGCAGAGATAAAAGAGGGGGGCAGAGCCAGAGGAGACATTATCCAGCTGCCAAGAAGCAAGATATAATAAACATAGGTAAGCCACATGCCACGTGGCAGGACAGATGAATGGAAATGAGTTGGATTAAAATGCAAGAGCTAGCTAGCAATATGCATGAGCCATAGGCCAAGCAGCATGTAATTAATATAAGCTTCTGCATATTTCTGTGAGACTGTAGGTTTGTAGGTTTGGATCACCAACCAGACAGGCAAGAAACCTATACATCTTATACCCAAAGAAAACTTAAGGGAAAGAAACTCCAGTTGTTTGTGATACTGATGACCAATATTGAATAGGTGTTTGATGGGTAGAAAGCTCTTGCCAATTGACAAGAAAAATTCACAGTTAACAGAAATATAACAAAGATCATAAATATAAACAATATAAACAAACCATATAAAGAGTACAAATCCAGATATTCAACAAAAATATCAATTGTCTCAAAAAGTCTTTAATTTGTTGCAGAGTAAAATAACTGAGCTATTACTTGTATCTACTATGTTGAATAATTTCAAACTATATTTCAGTGAAGAAATATGAACATAGGTAGATAGGTCCTAGTTTATATTTTTGATGAAAACAGAAGGCCCATCAACAATTTTGGAAGACAGCATGGAAATATATAATGCATTATCCTTCAAACCAGTAGTTCAACCATTAGAAATTGACAATATGGAGAAATATATCACATTGTAAAAGAAGAGATGCATAAGAATATCACCATATCACTGTACTAGTCATAGGAATTGTACACAAACTAAAATAGAGTTTGTCTCAACCCAAGCTCATGCTGAAACTTAAATTCTATTGTCAGTATTATGAGATAGTCATCAAGCTTTTGTCAGACATTGGGGCAGAGTCCTCAGAATACTGAGTTAGTAACTGCTGCTCACTGTCAACTGCCCAGATTCAACAGTACAGAAAGGTAGTAGCTAAGGCAGTGTCGGAGAGGAGTGGCTGGAACACAGCCAGCCATGTTAGAGATTATTTTAATCCCAGCAGCCACTCTGTGGTTTATAGTCTATGTAGGATTATGGAAAACAATAAGGAAGAAATGGGATGATGGATATTTAATAAAAATGCCTGGAATATCAGAGAGACAGGGAACAAATCACAACTATTTTCATTCAGCCAACTCCTCAGGCCAAACAGGATAGGTCCTATGTTCACGAGTCCTCAGCCTGTTTGTGCACAAGTCCAAAATGATCACACTGCTGCCTTCTCCTGCCTTACATTTCTTTTCCCCAACCAGATATTTTATTTTCTGATTCTTAGAACTAACAATAAAGATGTGTGCCATCACCACCTGGTTCTGCTTGGCCTTGAACTAACAAGAGATTCAGATCTTTACCTTCCACAATTTGGCTCTGTCCTCTGGTCTTTCAAACTATTTTTATTAAATATATACATGCATACATATACACATATATGTCACCACAAAGAAACAACATTTTTAGTGACTTCCCATGGCTTGAAGAAGGCACAGGGTAAGCAAACAATGCGAGTTTTCTCATTAGAGTCATGAAGAAGGGAGAAGAGGTAGTTACAAGAGAACTAGAATGTATGGTGCTTTCTCAATGCCTGGGTACAGGTCCCCATACAAATGAGAATGAGCATAAGCATGATAACAGGTGGGTTTGCTAAGTTTTGGGGAGACCAAATAACTTTTGATTGCTTCTTACATTCGTATATACTGCTTGAATAATTTTCAACAAGTATATGCTATTTATATAAAAAGCTATTTTTACTGTGTGAACAGAAGGAAAATATATCTAGGGATTTAGCTATATTTATCATTTTTTAAAATGCAACTGAATTAATTGTAGAAAATCAATGTGTAAGACTCATGATTGCTTTGCTTTTACTGATCATGTCCCCATTTTTCCATAAGATTGATTTAATCTGTGCACAGTAGCAGTCCTCAGCAGTGTTAACTGGAGAAACAAAATGACAGCTTAAGTTAGAACTATTTTAATAAGCTTATTTTAAGTAAGTACTTAAGTAAGTAAAAGTAAGCACTTATTATTTGTGAAGATAATTCAAACTTTTGGTTTGTTTATGCCATGGACAATGGGCTTTGAGTTGTCTCCTTGTCACTAGTTATGGAATGTGGTGCTTAAAAATGGGGATATGAGACATACTTGACTGTGTCTAGCATGGTATGCCATATCCTTTTTCAGCAGAAAATTAAAAAAAAATATTTTGAAGTTATAATGATATAATGATTTCATTTCTCACTTCCTGTTCTTTCCTCTTAACCTTCCCACATGCTCCTCCTTGATCTCTTTCTAATTCTTGACCTTCTTTTTTGTTAATTGTTAATTGTGTGTGTGTATATATATATATATATATGTGTGTGTGTGTGTGTGTGTGTGTGTAATATACACATATGTCACGTGCAACCTCGCCAGCAAGGAAGACACAACACTGGATCCTTCTCTCTGCAGTTTATTTGGGCATTTTAACAATTTAGTTTCTTCTGACAAACGACCCCGGGGAAAAGCCTGCTCTTAGCTAAATACCCTCAGGGCTTCCAATCCAAGATAGCCAAGTGGGCATCACCAATAGGCTCAGATACATGGAAGCAAGCCAGATCCTTGGCCTTAGCCAAATATGGAGTTGTTTACCATGGAGAGCACTCAAGGCCAGCGCCATCTTAAGGTGTGGCTGTACGCAACTCTCTACACACAAATATGCCTAAGTATAACCTCTTTAGTTTGTATAAAGAAGTACCTTGTATATATGTTTTTATTGTTTACCATTTGAATAACCAACTGGTGTGTTCTTCTCTTGGGGACTATTTTTCATGTTCTCAGCTTTCCTTAGTCTCCCATAATTCCTTACATAGGGATGAGATATTCTTGTCTGTCCTCCATCCAGTTGGACATATCTATTATTGTTGTCTTTATTGAGCTAATGTTTAGGCAGTCATGTTGGGGTAGCTTTATTATAAAAAAAAAAGGAGCATTGTAAAGTGACTCATATAATAAATATAGAAGCCAGTCAGGTCCTCATTTACTAGCTAGGATTCCATATTACATGTGCCTGTGTGTTCTATAAATTCACATGGCTGACAGTACAGGTTTGTTTGCATCAGCATCACCATAAATACATGAGAAACCTTCTTTGACATGTTGTTAAGATGGATAGGATGTCACTGGCAACAGGAGATTTTCAGTTCTACTATAGTCCAATGAAATCACAGTTATATATACATATATATATACATATATATATGATTTGTAATTGTCTAAAATGTTTTGGACATAAGATTAAAATTTTACATGTTAGTCAACTTTAGTGTGGTTTTTTAATTAAGACAAGAAAGGAAAGATTGAAAAGTATTTACATTCTAGTAGCTATACAAGTTTCTTATTCAAAAAGCAAATTATCATAGGAAATACAATCCCATAGCAAACTCTATGATCCTATGGCTTTTGAAATCTTTCATTCTTTTTTCTTAAATGATTCATGTGCCTTATTTAAGTGTGGGACATGTATTGTAGATGTATTCACTGCGACTGATACCAGAACTATTTTGATTGCATATGGTTGTATGAAATAGTCTCTGTTGAAAAGAGAATTTTTCCTCAACTGAAGAATGGATTAACAAAATGTGGTACATCTACACAATGGAATACTACTCAGCAGTAAGAAAAAAACGATATCCTAAAATTCACAGGCAAATGAACGGATTTGGAGAATATCCTCCTGAGCGAGGTATCACAAACTGAGAAAGATAAGCAGGGGATGTACTCACTCATTAGTGGTCTATAAACAAACAAACAAGAAAAAAGCCAAGAATGCCTAGGCTGCAAACCATGACCACTGATCAGCTTGGGATCAGAAACACCCTGGACTGACCCTTCGGATCCCACTCCAACTATAGGAACACCTGACTCACTCTTGAGGGAGGGTGGACAAAACTGGATTTGCCAGGAGTGGAGACTGATCTAAGCATTATGGGTCAGTGGGACCATAGGACTGTCTGCTCCCTGCCCAGGGAGGAGATGGGGAGTTGTGGAGAAGAAAAAAATGACCTGATGTGGCAGGAGGGGGAAGGGACCTTGAATAAGGATATACAAGGATGAAAAAGAAAAAATTCAGAGGGAAAGTTGAACACAAAGTAAATATATGTGTAGTAATCTTATTTGCATTATCACCCTTGATAAGTCATACTTATGATTTTTATCTTCTTCATAGTTATTGTTAACTTATCAGCATTTTAAATTCATTTTACTGTTTTTCTTTATAAATACAAAATAAATAAAGAAGAAAAAAAGAGAATTTTTCTTGATAAGATGTGAGAACTATACTTATCTGTGAGCATAAGAACAAATATTTAGAATGTAGTTTGGGATTATGCTGCTTTAGGAAAGTGGTTGCTGTAGGTTCCTCTTAAGATTTGTGATTTTACTAGCCCAAATTTGTTGGCTAGGTTTCCAGTACCAGGTATGAGTTTCCTCTTGTTGTGGTGGCCTTAACTATAACTGGACCATGGTGTGTGTATCACTATTGTATCCTTAGGGTTATTGCATCATTCTGGTCATTGTTGAGGTATCATAGTTGGAGAATGAGCACGAGACCTCAACCCTACATAAAGAACTATGGGCAATTAAGGAATGTTGTGAGTAGGAGAAATATATCTCTCCAGGAAGGAGCATATTCAATACTAAACTGTCAACCTTGAAAATGTATATTTATGTAACATTATGGTGACTTAGTAGGTTGTATTTATGTGTTTAAGAATATATATGTATATATTTTGCAACAATTAATGAAAAAAGAGGCCATAGATTTGTAAGGGAGCAATAGCAGGATTTGGAAGGAAAAAGGGGAAGGGGTAAATTGTATTATGATCTTAAAAAATAAAAGAACTAATTTCTTAAAAGCCAGTTATTACAGGTATTTCTTAATAGCAATCCATACTTACTCCTAGATTTGACTTTTAAGTTGCCTACATTTAAGCCTATTTATCATTAATTTGCAGAGTAATTTTCAACTTAATCTCTTTCTCAGTTGCCTCCCCTGTAACATGTATGAATCTAAGAAAATAACAATGGAAACAAGTGTGGTGGAACTTTAAGGATTGAGTCTAGAGGCTCTTAGGGGGCAGGCTGGAAAAGCCACCTGAAATGTGAACTTTGGTCATAACCTAATATCTGACCATCTTTTTATTCTTTCATTATAGGCATCTATCAGTCTGAATAACCAGTTGCACTATACCAGGATTTGAATTATCACAAGGTTATTGGGCATGTTAATCCTGTTTATTCATTCTCTTCTTGATGAACTATGTATTTTTTGACCTGTCAGAACTTCATTCTCAAATGAAGTCCTTTTTTATTTTTTTCAGTTTCTGAGTCCATGTAGATTGCTAATTCTGAGGATTTAATTTCATGTATGCCCCCACTCACAAGCCCACAGTAGTACTCTGTTTTTCACATGCTTGTTGTGGCATGGATACCTCTAAGCATGTATACACACACACATATGAGAAAGAGAGAAAAAGAGAGAGAGAGAGACAGAGACAGAGAGACAGAGACAGATTTAGAAACAGAGACACAAAAAGACAAAGAGATGGAGAGAGAAAGAGGAGGGGAAGCATAATAAGTAAGTAAATACATATATAGAGTATTCAGGAAAGAGATCAGGTTTATTCACAGAATGGCAATTTAAAGAGATTTGGTGCAAAGGATCATAGACTGAAAAGAATAGCTTGAGGACCTTTGGGGTCTCAGAAGGGGCTTTTATAAGGAGTCATGGGATAAACAGCGAAGTCATGGGCATGGACTCTATGTGCTAAGCCTGGTCATCGTCCCTCTGGCTTTTCAAACCCTTTGGCTTTTTTCCCTTTGGCTAGAATATTGTGATTGACCTTGACCTTCTGGCATTAGGTTTTACAATTCTTTAGATAAATACATCAGTTTTCTGTAAGTTAAGCATCAATTTATACATTCTGATATAATCTGAAGGTCACTAGATCATCTGAGCTCTATAAATTAAAAAAAAAAGATTATTTAAAAGTTAACATTTTAAGAATTTCGGTGTCTTTTTTTTAGAATTTAGAGGGAAAGGAAGCGAAAAACATTAGCTCTCAAAGGACAACTTCTAAAGCAATGACCACTGTTAAAAAATTTGTGTAAAATCCTTGAAGCACAGTATGATATATTGTAGAGACATGATATGTATGTGCTCTTATTGTCATTATTGTTATTAGGATCATCATCTATGGGATCTTAACCCTGTACTTACTCATAGTTAACTAGAAGAAACAAGGCTTGAAAATGCATTACCTGTTATTCTTTCATGCTGCATTAATCCTAATTAACTAAGGTATTAAATACATTTTGTGAAATGTAATCTGCTTGCACTCTAAAGTGGGCTCGCCATTCATGTTTACTTAACTCCACAGTGTACATGGGATAGATAGTTTTGCTGGTAACAAAAGGCTTTCTTCTTTTAGAATGGTAAGGAACAACAAATAAGGGATATCAGCAAGTAATTCAAATAGAGTCATGACAGGGAGCCAGGTTCTTATATAGTAAACCATGGGGAGAATGCAATGCTGCAGACAGAATCAGGGAAACACAGTTACCACTGGACTCTTGTTACTGTGGTAAAATACCAAAACACTATTGAATTAATGTAAGAATCCTAATTACAATGTAAAGCCAGGATTACTAATAGAGGCTCTGGAAGCCCATCATGTGAGTTCAAATTCTGCTTTCTCTCAGCTACCAACTAGTGACATTAAGCAAATCAATTTCTTTAATCCTCTGTTTTTGTCAAAAATGAGAAGAATACTTTTAGCCACAGTATAAGGTGGAACTTGAGACAGGCTGGAGTGCCTTATGCTATTTCTTGTTATTCATATCATTGTTGCTTATCCCCTCTAATTTCATATATTAAAATGAGTATTTCTAAGTATTCCCTAAACTTGTCTGCCCCCCTACCCCACAAGACTCTTGAAATTTATGAATCTAAAATGAATGGATTCATTTCTTTAATAACCCATCTCTATATTTTACTTCCTGTCTCAGGAAGGAAGTCATTTGTGTTTGCTATGTATTCACAAACCTGGAAGTCATCCATGGCATACTTCTCCAACAGCCAGAAGTGGCCATACAAGGGGAAGCTCTTATCGTCTTGTGTGGTGGAGTGTTCTCTGTATGCTATAAATAAAGGAGCTGTTTTGGCCTAAGTGCCAAAATTGGCCTAAGGTCAATTTTGTTATGCTGTATGTATTTTTCTACTCTTGATTAAGGTATGATGCTGATGTAACTCATTTAAAATTGTACTGTGTAATTGAGAAATGCAGATTAATAATCATCTATGATAACCAAACTTATAGTCATGTTAGTTAGGTTTTGTAGGTATACAAAGATATCTTTCAATTAGATAGGTAGTCCTCAAGCACTTCAAAAACATGCAGAATATGGCATTTAAATTATTTTAAGAACTTAGACTTTTCTGGACAGTGAGACAGGTCTGCTCCTGACAGCACCAATGTATTTCAGGAAATTGATGGGCACTGAAGAAACTTCATGTGGAATTTACTTTATGGCAACAGTTAGCCACCGGACAAGAAACTGTTCTGGTATTGACTGCTTGATAGTATGCTGTATAAACTGGACATGCAGGTTCTATAAGAAAGTGACCTCTGAACTTTGGCATAACAAGCCGAGATGGTCCTTCAGGTTCCTGCTTTGCAGAAAAAATTGCCAGGCATTCTTCAGGACACAAGGAGAAGTGACTGACAGACTGTGTCAGATTTTCTACATCACTGAAAAATATGCCAGAGATTTTGGGCCTTTAGGCTGAAGATGATGCCCCAACATTACAAAGGAACCTTGGGTGACTGTCCAGGCAGACAGGTGTCATCTCTGTCATTTTGTAGACTTTGGAAGTTGCTTGCACTTCCTGTTTATTTGAATAATATTATATCCTTTTGTGGTCTTTGATGTGGTTGAAGGTTTAATAATTATAGGTATCATTCTTTTTATTTTAAAAGGTATATTAGATATGAAACTTTAGACTCACAATGATAAGATAAATAATGGAATATTCTCTTTAATTTTGTGAATACAAATAGACTGGATATTGTGACTGTAATTCCTGCTTGAGAGCTGTTCTGTTGTAATTTTGCTATATGGAAATTGAAACCTTCCTTTTTGATTAGACAGAAAAGAGGAAGTGTGGTGGAATGTTCTCTGTATGCTGTAAATAAAGGACTGTTTTGGCCTAAGTGCAACACTGTAGATGTGAGTGGAGAATCAAAGGAGAGACAGGTAGAAGGAGGGTGTAGTTAGTCAGTCTTCATTTGACCCCTGAGGAAGAGACATGTAAGGAATCCAGGTGAACAATGGGCTGGGTCACATGGCAGGTGGATTAATAGAAATGGGTTGAATTAAGGTGAAAGAGCTAGCTAGTAATGTGCTTGAGACATAGGCCAAACAAACAGTATGAAGTTAATATAAGCATCTGATTCATTTCTTTGGGGGAAAAAGCCGTGGGCCAGGTACAAACCTCGGAGCCCAGATGGGCTCGAGAAACCTTCTACAACAGTCTTGAAGCCTTTTAAACACTTTTGCTCTCCATTTTCTAAATTCATCAACTTGATCCTTTCCCTGGTTTAATATTCAGTTTTGATTCTGGCTGGAATCACTGTGAATCCCTCACAAAGGCTTTAAAGAATTGTCACACTTAATCATAAAATCTGAAATGGCCTACATAGAGGTTAGGGCTAGACTGACACTCTGAATCGACACCTGGTCTCTTATTCAGTATCTCTTCCTGTAGCCTGTAGTGCAGCCATGTTGAGGCCCAAAAGATGAGGCCCAAGAATGTAGCCTCAGTGCTTGATTCTCTCTGTTTAACTAGCTCAGTTCAAACATTGGTCAAGCTGAAGCCCCCTCTCTGGTTTTCAGTATCTCTTCTCTGTGTGCCTATGGAATTTTGTGGGAGCTTTTTATATAAGAGACTTTGTCATGTGGATTTTAACAGCCAATCTGAGGACAAGGATTGTGACTTTCCTGGTTTTGTGTCTGAGCATAGTTTCCAAACTATGGTAAAAACAGAAAGGCTTACTAATATGAAGATAAACTAAAGAAAGCAACTGTGAGTTGACTTTTATTTTTACCTCCAGAGGGACGAAGAATCAATACCTTGTGTCCATTGTCTGGTTCCTACTGTACAACAGCTAGTCACGAATCATGGCTAAGAAAGAAAAGCATGCTTTAACCTGAATTTGATTGAGAATTCATGAAGCTCAGAGAAACTAATTCCAAAGCATTTTTTCCCCTTAAGTTATGTATATCGGGTAAATCACTCTTCCTTTGAAAATCCACTTAGGCCTTTTGTTTCTGAAGTACAGCCTCCATGAAAGGGTACTAGTTTGTTCTACTAGAACAGATCAGAGATTATATTTATAGTAGTTCCAGAAAATTAATCCTTTAGAGTTCAAAAATGGGAAACTTTCCTTCAGACATCTTACAATACTTTAGATGTTAGAATCATTATAGTCCCTGGGAAAATTAAATTGGTATTCAACTTTGCCTCAGTCGGCCCTCTTTAATAATTACACAGAAATGTGTCTGCTGAAAGTTGACATTCATAGTTAACTCAGAGACTCACACATTATCTGGCTTATTGATATACCCATATAAGGGCAGTTAAAATTACCTGTGAAAGTACTAATTTCTAGGCTCACAAAATAAAGAATTGCTTGTCTTTAAGGTTTCTCTTTTTTTGTCTCATGTCTCATATTTAGGTTCATGTCATCTGTGTCCTTATTTTGTGCTGCAGTGTAGAGAAGTTCGCTTTCCAAGTAGTTGTCTTACTGTCTTCAGTGGCCTCCAGATATGTAACAGCATCAGAGCAATGTGGAAAGATCATTATAGCTTGATTTTGTTAAGCCTCTATCACAAGCAGGCAGTGCTTCCTTGGGTATGGAAGAGAGTTGTTCTAGTTGTTCTTACTGCCCCCAGAATATCTTCCCTGTTTGTCTGTACTCTTACTCAACCGAAAACATTATTTACTAAGGGATTTTTCAATCTCTGAGCAGTCTATGGTAGTGGATGGGTAGTGTTTGTGTGTCTTTTCCCCATGGCAGATGTTCATTCCCCAAGTCTTCCTTGGCACACACATAGGTCCCTACATATGTAAGCTCCTGCTGGGGTTCTGCTGAGCTCCGAAGAGCAGTGCCTGCAAGTGAGTGTGCTTGTGGTTTCTACAGCCCTCAAAGGTTTTAGATCCTCTTCACATTCCACATTTAAAGGTAAGAAATCGTTAAGAAAAGAACCTCTAATTGGTCTTACTGGCTTCCAGAGCACTGGGCTTAGATTTTGTTCCCATCTCCCTTCTTTATGGAGGCTCTTGTTTCTTTAGGTTTTTGGCTTGTTAATTGGTTATCCAGAAATTGATATTTCTTAGATCTGTCATAGGGTCAAGAAAATGATAAACTTTCAGAATTTTGGGAAGTAGTTGTTTTATCTCTATAGATATGAAAATAATTACCTCCTCATTTTTGCAGAGTATGGGTAGAATCCAGAAGTCTTATCTGTGTTTCTTTTCTTGTTAAAAAGATTCACATCCTATTAGCAAACAAATTATTTACTTATTGACTCATCCTTATACTGATGCATTTTCAGAATGAAAAAATGATGTGTAAGGACACCAAGATCAATTAGACAAATAATATTTTTGAGAATCTTGAAACCAGTTGTTCATCATTAAAGAGTGATTTTTCTAATTTAGGCAAGAAAGCAGGCTTGACTCAAGAAATGCTCCTCAAATTCTGATTGCTAGATCCTTTGAGAAGAAAATAATGTTTATTGCTTTTAATTATAGTTATTTGGGAGGTACTTTAGAAATTGTTCTTTTAAAATACCTCCAATTTGTTAATTAGCTATAAAAATGCAGCCTTTGGAACTAGTCAAATAATTTTGAGAGATTACCACTACTAGATTGAAAATGTAACATAAAGCTCTCACAGCTTTTATCAATCTTTAATCAGATGCTTACCTTACCAGTTGGAACAGTTATGTATCAAATGAATGAATGAATGCAAAAAATGAATGTACTATTTTTAACATCAAGGCCTTTCTAAAAGTTTTTAGAAAAAATAATACAATTATTTTTCTTCCTTTAGTCATAGAGTGGCAATTTTTATTTGGCGGGGTCAATGATGTTTGAATGAGAATTATTAAGACTCTGTAGAGCCAATCAAATTTTGGCATAAGGTTTAGAAATGTTAACTGGCAAATAGTAAAATAATAGTGCTGTCAAGTTGTTATTAGTTCTGTAAGCTAAACAGCATTGCCTTTGAAGGTATTGGGAGAGCTAGAGGTTAAGTAAATAGTCAGCAGGCTTGTAAATGCACAGTTCCACAGTAGTGATCTCAGCAACATTATAAATATCACACTTGAATGACAGTGGCACTGGGAATACTGTGAGTCATGCTTTTGAATGTCAATCTGCATGGTATAAATACTAGGACTAAGCCACAAGATTCTCAAGTTATTCTTAACAAAAATAGTTTAGCATGAAATAGTTTAGAATTCAAGTTCAGACTGATCATTCAGAAGTTGACTTTGACAAATAATTGAGTAAAATTCTTAAGACAGTTGATTAATGTTTTTAAATAATGACCTAAATTTCAATGGGCATTTCATCTTTGTGAAAGATTATGTAAATAATAATTATATATCCCTTCATATAATACTACCAAAGTTACTTTAATATAATGTTGTATGTAGCTGGGTATTATAATGCTTTTCTGCAATCTTAGTACACAGAAGACTGAGGCAGTGTGTGGATACATTGCAAGTTGGAGTCTAGCCTAGGCTACATAGTGACTCCATGTTTCAAGAAATAATAAACAAATTAAAACTCTATCATAAAATATGATATCAATCATTGTGTGGGGCCAACTACATGACTCCACAGTCAAGAGCATTTGCTATTCTTGTAGAGGACACAGGATCAGTCCCAGTATCTATGTCAGGTGCTCCACACTTCCTATAATGGCTGTGGGACTATGCTTTCATACACTGTAAATATTTGTCACAGAAAACATTAGTTTATTAAAATGCTAATTGGCCAGAAAAATATATCATATCAAAATTACACTTTTTTAAATGTACAATGTAAATGGTAGTTTTACACTATCTACATTGATATATAGAACTATATAGGAGAGAGAATAAATATCCTTAGCAAATATTATACAGCCACAACACCCCTGTTGAAAACTTTCACTTAAAAAAAATCTGATAAGAAAAAATGCAACTTAAAAAAAATTAAAGGAGGTGTTGCTAAGAGGTCTGTTTGTGCTTCATAAATCTAAGTAACCAGAACTGGCAAAGGGACAGGCTAAAATTAAAACCCCTAAAGACGTGTTGGGGATAAAGACAAAATGATGATACAAAGTAGAGCTGAGAATGCTTCAAATTATTATCAAGAACATTGGGTCATAGGAACTAATAGAACATTGCCCAGGAGAGAAACACTGGCAAGGACACAGTGATACATAGTATCAGAGTGACCAGATTTAAATATATGTGTTTCAGTCACACTGAAGTTCAAGCATTGCAACAAAACTTGATTACTAGATCTTATTTTCATTACTATACATTGTCAAGGTAATATTGTTAGGTTCATTCATGTGGTTTATCTGATCAATTAGTTCATTTAGAGTGATGTAAAGAATGAGAACAATGCTTTTTTGCTGGTTACAGTGATGGAAGAAGGGATGCTATTGTGTTGAATGCTTTGGAGCTGTAGTTAATTGTCTTACTGTGTATAGAACACTTCATGTTACAAAGTTCTGTCTTACCTAAAATGAGGAATATAATAATCAGAATAATCACTATGTCTGTGTAAAATAAGAGTAAAAAAATGTTTCTCAATAAGTACTTAGTTTTTGCTCACTTCTTTCATTTTATTTCTCAGGCACAATCACCTTCATATAAATAATACCAATTTGCCTGAAACTTGGGCAAAATTGCAAAGAAAAGACTGTGTAATTTACTACTCTCTAGGACATTTCTCATTCTGTATTATATTGGTGATACACTATTTTAAGCTAGTTTTGCAATTAATACTTGAGTTCATGTATAAAGAAAAACTTCAGAAACAAGTAAACTTTGGTTCCAATATGTACATAGATGTTTAATTATGCAGAGTTCCAATTAGTCCTGTTGGAGAAAATAAGAAAAAATAATAGCAGATGGGGAAGCTGAAGTAGCATCGAGATCCCAGAGGCATAAAGAATGTTTCATGGATCTGAGAAAGATGAAGAGGATGAGGAAAATTAAACCGCTACCTTCTAGCTATCTTCATATTTCATCCTAGAGCAGGATTTGGAGCTGGAAAAGTATTGTCTTGATGGATAAAGAATTTGCGACAGATAGAATTACTATCTCTTTCATAAAGACAGAAGCAGTTCAGCATTTAGACAGAGGGCATATTATCTATTAAACAGATCTGTGAAGAAGTGGAGCAAATATATGAGTTGAATTCCTAATATCAGGTGAGCAGGTTATACTAATCCTAAATTCCTAGAGAGAAATTCTGATGCAAATAAATCAACCAAGAGTTTTACCTTATTGCTCTTTTAAAGGGTCAGACATGAGTCTTATACAGCCAGTAGCTAATAAGTTGCTTTTTGTTCAAATTTTCTCAGTGAACATAAAATTGTTCTTGGGACTCTGTAGGTTTTTCTAGTCTTTAGTTTCCCTGAGAACTTTATCTTAAGGAACTTGTTGTTAAAGGGAAGTCTTAGGCATATACCCAAAAGATGTACAGTCATACCAAAAGGACATTTGCTCAGCTATGTTCATAGCAGCATTATTTGTAATAGCCAGAACCAGGAAACAACCTAGATGCCCCTCAAGTGAAAAATTGATTACAAAATTGTGGTACATTTATACAGCGAAGTATTATGTAGCAATAAAAAAGAAAAATGACATCATGAAATTTTCAGGCAAATGGATGGAAATAGAGAAAGTCATTCTGAGTGAAGTAACTCAGACCAGAAAAACAAACATGGTATGTTCTCTTTTAAAAATGGATATTAGACATAAAGCAAAGGATAACCAGGTTACAGTCCACAACCCCAGAGAAGCTAGGTTACAAAGAGGACCCTAAGAGAGACATTCATGGATTCCTCCTGGGAAGGGGGATTAGATAAGATATAATGAGTACATAGGGAACATGGGGGAGGTAATGGAAGGTAGGAAGAGAACATGCGGGAACAGAATGGCAGAGTTGTGGGAGGAATAGAGAGGAAGAACAACAAAATAAAAATCTTGACACGTTTTACCCCATTTTGGGGTTAGGGAAAAACCTGGTGCTGGGGAAACTCCTAGGATTCCACAGGGATGACCATAGCTGGGACTCCAAGCAATCGTGGAGAGGCTGCCTGAACTGGCCTTCCCCTGTAATCAAACTGATGACCATTCTAATTGTTATCATAGAACTTTCATCCAAAAGCTGATGGAAGCAGATGCAGAGATCCCTAACTAAGCACTAGGCTGAGCTTCTAATCCAGCTGAAGAGAGAAGAGAGGTTATATGAGCAAAGGGGTCAAAATCATGATGAGAAAACCCACAAAGAGCTCCTGAGCTACTGGAAGCTCACTGACTCTGGACTAACAGCTAGGGAACTTGCATATGATCAAACTAGGCCCTCTGAATGATTTGGCTGTGTGCCTTGAGTAGTTTGTGAGGCCTCTGGCAGTGGAACCAGAATTTATTTATGGTGCTTGAGCTGGCTTTTTGGAACCCGTTCCCTAAAGAGGGATACTTTACTCAGCCTTGATGCAGTGGGGAGGGGCTTGGTCCTGCCTTACCTTGATGTGCCAGGCTTTGTGTGACTCCTCATTGGCAGGGGAGTTCTTATTTTCTTTGAGTATTGGATGTAGAGTGAGTAGGTTGGGAGGAAGTTAGAAAGTGGAGTGGGAGGAGGGGAGGGAAGGGGAACTGTGCTTGGTATGTAAAAATAAATTTCAAATAAAAAGAGTCAAAGAAAGAAAGAAAAGAAATGAAGTAAAGGCAAGTTCCCATACAGCTAAGTTTCCAATTTGTGAAAAGGAATTTTTTTTTTTTTAAACTCTTAGATCCGGTGTGGTGGTGATCCATGCTTTAATCCCAGCATTCCAGAGAGAGGATGGTAAATGTCTGAGTTTGAGATTAGCTTGGCCTACAAATTCAGTTGCAGAACATCCAAATTTAGGCAGTGAGGAAAAGCACAAAACCTGGAAAGTTGGTAAAAATGTAGTTGAATAAGGAGGGTGTATTTCTGCCTAATGAGCAGCAGAAATTGGCTGCTGCAGCCATGTGGTTCTGGCTTTAAAGACAGAAGAAATGGGTTGTGGAATTTTCCTCTACAACTAAGGAATGCTACTGAGGCCAGACATGTGTCAGGTGTGTTTCTGAACGGAGGCTTAGAGAGACCATTCTGTGAAGTTATAAAGATGAAGACTGGATTGTCTTAGAGACCTCAAAATGTTGGAGATGTCAGAGCTTGCCAAGGTATACCTGCCTTGGTATATTTGCCAAGGAAATCTGCTAATAGAGTGGAAGCAGCCCAGGAGAAAGAAATCTGTTGCAGCCAACAAGCTGGAATGAGTTGGAGATCTGAAGAGTATTTTGACATCAGACATGGAGGTGCAGAGTTTGGAGTTTGCCCAGCTGTTTTTTTGTCTTGCTTACTTTAGTATTTCCTCAATATGCTTCTTTACCTGTATTTTGGAACAGTAATATATATCCTATGCCATTATATGTTGAAAATATGTAAAATGTTTTTAATAATTGATTTTTACAATAAATTATCAGTTAAAAGATGGCATATATCTCAGAGGAGACTTTGAATTTTACACTTTTAAATAAGTTTGAGACTGTTATAGACTATGGGTGTTAGTATTTTACAAGTGGAAGAAGGATGGAACACACTGCCACACTGCCCGGTGGCCATGTTGAGTTTATTGAGGTCTGAAAATCCAGGGAACGGGTGAGGGAGGGGAGGAAGGAATGAGAGAGAGAGAGAGAGAGAGAGAGAGAGGAGAAAAAGAGGTCCTTGAGACGTGTTGAGCCTCTTTAAAGGAAGGGTGACTAAGTAGACACGCCCCGAGGCATGCCCTGTGAGAGCCTCTGTGGGCTGAGGTGTGGCTGCAACAGTTGAGCAGGGGTATGGCTGAAACAGTTAGAATCCCTCGGCCACGCCCAGGAGGCAAACCAGGGGAGATGTTTATATACTAACAATGGGGACTTTTGAAGTTGGACTGAATGCATTTTTGCACTATAATATGGCTATAAGCCTTTGGGGTCAGGAAGTAAAATGTGCAGCTTTATAAGAAAATGGCCTCCAAAGGGAGTGTTACTATTAGGAGATGTGGCCTTGCTGGAGAAAGTACGTCACAGTAGGAGTAGGCTTTGAGATCTCATATATGCTCAGGTCACACCCACCATCTCAGCCCTTTCTGTTACCCTCACAAAAAGTACGAGTCTCAGCTACCTCTCCAGCACCTTATCTGTCTACACACTGCTGTGTCATGCCATGATAAAACTGTACCCTCTGAAACTGGAGCACTCCAATGAAATATTTCCTTTATGTACTAAAAAAAGCTTAACTGATTTTTTTGCCATCATGAAGAGATTATTGAACCTAAACTGAACATTTTGATATTTTTTAAATTTGCACTCTTCATTGACATGATACATATTTTAATAAACATTCTAGCTGTCACTTGTTATTCATCTGTATAATGTATATCACTTCCTATATTACATGATATCCTATTTTGGGTACTGACTTTAAAAATCTTATAAAATATTTATTATAATAATAATAGCTTCCATTTGCTTAATGTTTACTATGCGAAGGAAATTTACATATTATCTCTAATTCTCATAACGCTGCAAGGTGGTTTTATTATGCCTAGTTTTACAATAAGTGCTAGTTTGTAAGAAATATATATGGAAGTTCTGGCCCTAAAGATCCAAAGTATTATTATACTTTACCTTTTATCCTATGCATGGAACAAAACCCACTGAGTTTGAACAAAGGAGCAAAACCATTAAGGGGGTATAAACAATTTGCTTCACAGGTTTCATCTTCCATGACTGTGGGAGCTGATTAACCGTTCCTTGTGAGCCTATGTTTGGGGATGAGCCTGCAATGAGCAGTTGGGCAGCAGAAAGTGGCGAAGGGCAAACACAAAATACAATCAATAAAGTCGTGATGATCTGTAGAATGGCATCCTCATTTCTAGAGATTTATATGTACCTGGACCAAGATGTCAGCATAGAAGTTTGATGGGATCTGGAGATGCCAGTGGCTGAAGCAGAATAGAAAAAGCCAATGAGCAGCTGCCCAAGGTCTTTTAGAAGCTGCAGTAGCCTACACTTCTGCAGTGGCTCTAAGAGAAAACACTTCTGCTTACCTCACACCTGCCCTCCATGCCTTGTGAGTATTTTACCCTGTTGCCTGTTCTGACTCAGAACTGTAGTGATAGAAACTCAGAAGGAAAGCTTCCAGTCCAGCTTATTGGCACAACTCAAAGTTAGGTATAAGTATGGATTATTTCCTAGGAAAAATTCATTTGCACACATTGATTTTCTATGCTGATAAATTACAGTTGCCATAACTCAATATTTTAGGTGTGTGGGGTAATGCTTGTCTGGAAAGAAAGATTCAAATTCATTTACTACTTAAATCATTTAGATATTTTCCACAAAGGAAGCCAAAATGATGGAATCTATTGACTGAGGTTTTGAAACACTAAACATGCTATCTGGAACATTTGCAAGTCAAAGTGAGGATATCTAAAATTTTAATGAGTTCTGGTTGAATGAAGAAAATGATAATAAATATCATTAGAGAAGATGGGTTAGAACAATTGCTTTTGTTCCTCTCTAGGTTGCGTTCTCCAAGTATGAGGTGGTTCCTGTAGTGTTGTGCTCCAATAATACATTTTAGATATGACATTCACGACAGAGAACTGAATTTGTTTCTGAAGCAATGAATCTGATGTGTCTGCAGGCATTCTATTTTGAGGGCTAGGTAAAAGAGTTAAGAGTAAGAATATGAACAAGTTTATGTGGAAATGGACATAGTGTCAGACTAGTACACACAGCATTTATAGAGAGAACAATCCAGAAACTGCAAGTCTGTGTGTGCCTCTTGACTGATTATATGACCATGGTATAATAAAGGTGACTTGAATAGTACTCAGAGTAAACAGCTATTCTAAAATAGAAAGTTTCATAGCTTTAAAAATTATGACAGCTGAATTTACTGAAGAAACTTTAGAAGAAACAAAACATTTAAAAATACAATTCCAGTGATATTAATCAAGATTCAAGTGATATTATTTATCTATATATAGAAAGAGAGTATATAAAAATTAACTTATAACTTGACTTACCTCAATACACATTTATTTTCTTTGTGATTCTGTGAGCCATATTTGGCCATGATATCCTTAAATTATCTGCTTCTTAGTTTCTCACAACTCTGAAGTCAGGCATTGCCCTAATTAGTCAAGGGCTCTTTGGGGAAGAAAATTTAACTTCTATAGCCATTCAATGAATAATATGATTAAAGTCACATTTTTTTTTGTAACCTAAGCATAGAAGTGATGTCACCAACAACTTTATTCTAGTTACTCAAAGGAAGAAAATAAATAGTTCATTTAATACCTAAAGGAATAAAGTTGTGTCTGAAATACCAGTAAAAAGTCACATTCATTTTATAGGCAATTAACATGTGTAAATAACTATATACTTAAAACTCTCTATCACACATACAAATACACACACACACACAACACACACACAATTTCTAGTCTCTGGGCTTAGAAGAATAGAAATAAAGCACTAACACCTATAAACCCAAATAGCACTGATGCCATGTTTCTTTTTTTTTATATTTATATTTGCTCTCTGAGGATTTCATTGAATGCATTTTGATGATATTCACACTTCTTTCCCTAATTTTTACTAGATAAATTTCCTCCTTCTATACACACTCAACTTTGTATCTTGTTTTTTTTTTTTTTTTTTTAAATTTCCCACCAAGTACCATTTGTACTGCTCATTTAAGTTCACTTGCATAAGTGCTATTCACTGGAAAGAGGTCTAAAGACCAGGGACTGGGCTCTTAAAAAAAAATAAAACAAACAAACAAACAACAACAACAAAAAAAAACTGTCACTTTCATGCCTAGCAGCCCAGCAGCTTTTTGTTTGTTTGTTTGTTTTATTTTTTATCTAGGCATGGCATTTTGTTCCTATTTCTTCTCTGTATGTTGGAATTTTGTTTGTTCTGAGCTTCCTTGGATTTTGTACTTGTTGCTTTAACTGCTATGAGCTCATGCCTGCAATTGCCCTGTTATGCCCAGACAAAACTATAGTCATCAGTTGCCCTTACAATCTGCCTGCCTCCTCTTCTATCACACTGCCTATGAGAATTAGTAGGAGTGGAAGACTTTATTCCACAATCTTACAATCTTTTATTCTTTTCGCCTTGACTTGTTGTGAGTCTATGTGTTAACCATTATCTATTGCAAAAATAAGCCTCTGTAATAAAGGTTAACCAAAGTACTAATATACAGCTATTATTAAAAGCTAGTATTGGTTGATTTATTATATCCATTTATCAGAGTAATAGTCATAGGTTCTTTACTAGGCCCTATAATTTATTGAGGGATAGGCTCTTGGCCCCAAAAATGGTACCAAGTATGGGTTTTAACTTATATAAAGTGAGACTTTAACCCAATTAGAAAGCTGTTGGTTATTTCCATGACATTGTGTAGCTATTGCACAGTGGACAAGCCTTGGCAAGCCAGTTATTTTTGTGGCTCATAGGATTCGCACCCGGGTATGAGTGGCATCTCCTTTGTCCTCTGGTAGCATTACTATCAGCCTCTAGCACTGTGAAAGGTAACTAGCAGGGATGAAACTTTTAGATGAGTACCAGCCTGGTACTCTTTTGTCCTATTACTCAAATGCATGGTATATTTACCAGTTGGATATTACTGTCAAGTTTTAGAGGGTAACCAATAGCATTGGCAACAACCTAAAATGTTTAAAGATCTATGGTACCTCACTTTCAACAACCCCAAAGGAAGTAATCCATTCTTGTCATTGGACTTTTTATTCATTTGCCTGTAGTATCTACTAGGACCATTGTTGACCCATTATAAGTAACTCTATTTCATATGTGTACACATTATTTTTAGAAAGCTTCTATTATAGTAGGTTTCTATGTAATTTTTGAAATATCTTTTGTTTCAGCTATCTTTGCACCGTGATTTCTTAGGACCATTTTCTAGTTGTAAAATGATTTTCTGGAGAGGTCTTGGCTCTGGGTTCGGACAAAAGAAGACGGAAGATACATTTGGAATATTCTCTGGTACTTGAGAATAAAGGAAAAGTTTTAAGGAAAGCATGTCACAAGGACACAGTGACCAAAATTAGAATAACTTATACAACAAAATACTGATCACATTGAATTATAATCCTAAGAAGGGCTGGAGAGATGGCTCACAACCAAAAATATAATCCAAAGAGAACAAGTTCTAAAATTCTATAGCAATGTAATTAAGGAACAAATACTCAAATAACCATGAGGGAAGGAGGCAACCTTAATGAGAAGACACAGTGAAGAAAACAGAAAAGTCTCCTCCAGAATACCATGGTATTAGAACAACAGGTATAGGTCTACCAAGAGATGCTAAAACTCTTGGAGAGTTTGGAAGTTTTAAGTAAAACAAAATATTTTTTCACAGCCCAGATGAAGATGTGTCCAAAACATATGTATGAACTATGGTGACAGTTGTATAAAAATCCATCAAATATTGTGCAGTTCTCTTCATAAAGTGAATTTTAATTTTTCTACTTTTAGTAGAAAACTAAACTTAAATTAGTGACACTTCTAGTAGTAAAGGGGGAGGCAAAAGGAACTTCGTAAAGAGGAACACTTACTGTGTTAGGTTAGTAGGGCTGCCTTGACAAAGTGCCACATGGAATAGGCAAAATGACAGGAACTTACTTTCCAATAGTTCTGGAGGCTATGATCTCAAAAGGAAAGTATTGCCAATGCATTCCTCCTGGATGCTGGAGGAAGGATTCATCTCTGACTCTCCTCAGGCATGGCAATAGTTTGTTGGCTACTTCAGGCATTCCAGGTGTCGCAGTACATCAACATCCTTCTTTGCCCCCCCCATGCGTGTGTGTGTGTGTGTGTGTGTGTGTGTGTTAATATGGAAGGAAGACAGAGAATACAGAAGCGAAACTATCTTCAAGAATAATCAATTTAATTCACGAAGTTAAGTGTCTCTCAGCACAGCCATTGGCTGGAAGGAACCTAAATTTAGAAGGTCTTAACTTAAGGGCTGTCTGTCCTGAGTAAAGAGAAAGAGAGAAAAGAATAATAATAATAATAATAATAACAATAAGCTCTCTTGCCAAGCTACTAAGATTGGCTATTTCTTTAATACTTAGCTTCCAGCATGCTTCCAGCATGCTTACCAAGGCAGCACACTGCCCAATGGAATGGCTTTCCCCAGGGGTTTTGTTTCTTAGATTAGGTGCTAATCACACAAAATTGGTATTGGTCATTCTTGGGAATTATCTCTAGACACAGTATATACTACTAACTGAAAAGCTCACATTTTTTTAGTGATGTTCAGAATCCGTCTTAGAATCTCTCTTTTCTAAATTGATTAACATTATTAAAATTTCATCTAATTATAATTTTCTTTTTTTTCCTTCTTTATTTTGTATTTATCAAAAAAACAGTAAAATGAATTTAAAATGCAGAAAAGTTAACAATAACTATAAAGAGGATAAGAATCATAAGCATGGCTTATCAAGGGTGGTAATGCAAATAAGGTTGCTACACATATATTTACTTTGTGTTCAGCTTTCCCTCTGAATTTTTTTTTCCATCCCTGTATATCCTTATTGAAGGTCCCTTCCCCCTCCCACAACATCTGGTCATTTTTCTTCTCTGCAACTCCCCATCCCCTCCCTGGGCAGGGAGCAGACAGTCCTATGGTCCCACTGACCCAATAATGCTTGGATCAGTCTCCACTCCTGGCCAAATCCAGTATTGTCCACCCTCCCTCAAGAGTGAGTCTGGTGTTCCTATAGTTGGAGTGGGGTTCGAAGTGTCAGTCCAGGGTGTTTCTGATCCCAAGCTGTTCAGTGGTTGTGCTTTGCCAATTGGGCATGTTTGGCTTTTTTTCTTGTTTGTTTGTTTAGAGACCACTAGTGAGTGAGTACATCCCCTGCTTATCTCTCTGAGTTTGTGATACCTCGCTCAGGAGGATATTCTACAAATCCATCCATTTGCCTGAGAATTTTAGGATATCATTTTTTTCTTACTGCTGAGTAGTATTCCATTGTGTAGATGTACCACAGTTTGTTAATCCATTCTTCAGTTGAGGGACATCTAGGATGTTTCCAGGTTCTTGCTATTACAAATAATGCTGCTATGAACGTAGTTGAGCTAATACCTTTGGAGTGTGAATGTGCCCCTTTAGGGTATATACACCCAGAAGTGGTATTGCTGGGTCCTTGGGGAGATTGATTCTCAATTTTCTGAGAAACTTCCATATTGCATTCCAAAGTGGCTGAACAAGCTTACACTCCCACAAACAATGGAGAAGTGTTCCCCTTGCTCCACATCCTCTCCAACCTATGCTGTCATCTGTGCCTTTTATCTTAGCCAATCTAACAGGTGTTAGGTGGTATCTCAAAGTTGTTTTGATTTGCATTTCTCTGATGGCTAAAGATGAAGAGCACTTTTTCAGGTGCCTTTCAGCCATTCGTAGTTCCTCTGCTTAGAATCCCCTTTTTAGATCTGTACCCCATTTTTTTGTTAGGGTTATTCAAGGTTTTGGGCTCTAAATTCTTGAGTTCTTTATATACCTTAGAGATCAGTCCTCTATCACTTGTAGGGTTGGTGAAAATCTTTTATCATTCTGTAGGCTGTTGTTTTGTCCTATTGACAGTGTCCTTGGCTTTGCAGAAGCTTCCCAGCTTCAGGAGATCCCACTTATTGATTGTTGGTCTTAGTGCCTATGCCACTGGTGTGTGTTATATTTAGGAAGTGGTGGCCTGTGCCAATTTGTAGAAGTGTATTTCCCACTTTCTTTTCTATCAAGTTAAAAGTGGTTGGGTTTAAGTTGAGGTCTTTGATCCACTTGGATTTGAGTTTTGTGCAGGGTGACAGGCTCAGATCTATTTGCATTTTTCTACACACTTCCATCCAGCTATGCCAACACCATTTGTTAAATATACTATCTTTTTTCCATTGAATGTTTTGGGCCTCTTTGTCAAAGATCAGGTGTTCATAGGTTTTTGGGT
>PVIH01008350.1:19538-91816 GCA_004025045.1 Sigmodon hispidus | reverse complement strand
ACCCCCCCCCTTTCTCTCTGTTAGTCTCACTATAGCTCAGGCTGGCATCGAACTCTTATCTTCCTGCCTCGGCCTGGCTTTGGTTATTTATCTTTCCCTCTTCTTACCGTTCCTTCTGCCCCTGACTCCCTTGCCATCTCCTCTAACCTAGGGTTAGAGAAGCAGAAAATAAACTCTGCCAAGATGTTCTTTGTGCTTTGGACAAGTGCCATGACAAGTGTCCCTGCCTCAAATCACATGAAATAACAACACAATTTAAAGAAATAATGCTTTAGTAAAACAAGATATTCACAGAAAAGATGAGCTTGATTGTTACAATCGCAATGCAAATCAGTCCCACAAGAAGCTATGGAAGAAGAGATCTTTGAAGGAACTCTCTGCAGGTGAGAAGGGGTGTAAATAATCTGCTGGAGTTTTCAGACTTGAGAGGCTTTGTGCAGCTCAACACTGCAAGGACAGTGTCATGGAGAGACTCAGACCCCTGATGCTACCTGCAGCACCTGAGGGGTTCTTAGAAACCTAACTTCCAACTGCACTGAAAAGAACTGAGGACTAGTCGATGTGAACGGAGCTGGAGTTTGTTAGGAAATGGTTCCAGTGCAGGTTCAGACATGGCATTAACTGGAGCCTGAAGAAAAATACAAGGTACACATTTTCCAGTGGGCATGGGCTTGGCAAGACAGTCTGTGTAGGGTTCCTTTTAAGAAGGCAATGGAGCTGTGTAAAGCCCTGACAAATGTCAGTCTCCTGCATGTAACATCAATGCCCACGTTCCCAGCTTTACTGGCACAGAAGTCCGGTTTCTTCTCTCCACCTGGACTATGAAACTTTTCTTTTGGTAAACAACTGGCACATAACAGGAGAGCTGCTGACTGGTTAAGGATCTAGCTTTTCTTAGGATTAAATAGATACACCCCCAAATGCATTAGAAAATCAGCTATGTTTTGGGGAAGATTGAAATAATATCATGTGCTAAGTTTCTCAGACACAATCAGCAGAGGGCCTTCATTTCCCCAGGGTGCAGCACGAAAGCTCAAACCGCAAATGCTCAGGAGCTCCAGGCCTTGGTTGGCAGTTTCTCTTTTTCAGATGTGAGACATTGAACATCTTTCAGAAACAAATTAACAAACACACACCTCAGGGGGTCTAGAGCGATGGCTCAGCTGTTAAGAACATGTATTGCTTTTGCAGACAACCCAAGGTCAGTTCCTAGCACCCACATCTAGCAGCTCCCATCACCTGAGCTCTGTTAGGATGTAAAGCCTCAGGCTTCTATGGGAATTTGTTCCCACATGTACACACCTCTCCATATGCATAATTTAAAAATAATAAAAACCAGTATTTAAAAACACCTTCATGGTTAAAAGTTACTCTTAGTATGTGTCCTTCACTCTGATAGTCTTAAGGATTTTCTTGGGGTGGGGATGAGACACGGTCTTGCCCAGTATTCCAAGCTGGCCTTGAACTAGCTTCCCTTTTCCTTCAGTCTCTCAAGTTCTGGGATTGCACACCACCACACCCAGCCTCCCATCACAGTTTTAATGGAAACTGTAGGTATGTGACAGTTGGGGCAAAGCACGCTCAGACAGTGCCCTTTTAGCAGAGAGTTAGGCCTCTGTTGTGAGCTTTGGGATCCTTGGGTAGATACTCAGAGACCAGCACTTTCTTTCCCTGTTTGTATGAGTGCACCTAGCAAAACAAGCAGGCGTGTGAAACATGGGATCAGCACAGAAAGGTGCCAGGGAAAGAGGTGAGATGAAGCAAAGTCCTGCAGCAGTTTTCAGAGAGACGGGGGGGGGGGGGGCACATATCCAAGTTGTCCTGCTCAGGGGCAAAGGGATGAAATATTCTTCTCCTCACAGCTGCAGATTCTGACACAGTTTCTAGGTAGGTACAGTAGGCCCTGGCCTCTGAGCAGCCTCCACAGATGTGATAATAACAGTGTGGGAAGGAAAAGTGGCAGGCTGGAATGGATGCAGCAGACACTTACTGACCACAGTAATGGGACAGCCTGGGCCTCTTTGTGACTCTTTTGTCTCTTCATGTCACCAGAAGTGTCTCATTTGCTTCAAGATACAAACAGATGCCACTTATGGTCATACACAGATGAATCAATGACCACAGAGGTGTTGCCTGCTCCATTTGACATTGCTGTCTTCCTGTTATGCCAGGATTCCAGATGGCTTGGGCTGGCAAAAGTTCTTTCCTTCCTTTTTAAAGGAATTCAGTCTCATTAAGATGCCCTGCCTTCTCTGGTTCCTGGAATGGCTTGAGAACATTTCTGCTGCTTCCTCAGTGAGTATCCACTCTTAGCCACGTCTGATCTGTCTGCTCTTCATTACCCGCGCTTCTGTCTCATCTGTCTTTCAGCACCAGCCTCCAGGGCGCTTCATGATCCAATTCCAAGGATTCTTTGTCTTAACTGGGGTTCTTGAGGCATGACCAAAAGCAGCTCAGGGAGGAAAGGACTTATTTTAGCTTACAGTTCCAGGTTACACTCCATCACTGAGGGAAGTCAGAACTCAAGCAGCCAGGGCAGGAACCTGCAGGCAGGAGCTGATGTAGAGGCCATGGAGGGAGCCGCTCACTGGCTTGTTCTTCATGACTTGCTCAGGCTGCTCTCTTACAGAACTCAGAACCATCAGCCCAGGAATGGCACTGCTCACATTGTGTGTGTGTGTGTGTGTGTGTGTGTGTGTGTGTGTGTGTGTGTGTGTGTAGATTTTTTGAGACAGGATTAATCTCTGTACCAGTCTTGGCTGTCTTGGTATCTGCTTTGTAGACCAGACTGGCCTTAGACTCACAGAGATCTGCCTGCCTCTGCCTCTGAGTGCTGCCATTAAGGTGTGTGCCACAGCCACTGACCCTCCATCTTTTGTTCACACCATCTTTCCATAAGCATGGTGGTTACTCCTGATTGCCAGCCTGAAAGGATTTAGAATTGCTTCAGAGACACCCTAGGCATATCAGTGCAAGTATTTCCAGAGAGACTTAGCTGGGGAAGGAAGACCCACTATATTTGAGTAACACCAGCCATGGGATGCCATCCCGGGCTGGATTAAAGGGCAGAAGCTAGCAGAACACCCATGCCCACCTGTTTCCTGACTGCAGACTCGGTGTGAACAGCTGCTCCTGACCCTGCTGCAGTGCTTCCCCATTAAGCTAAGAGTGGAATAAATTCTCCCCTTAATTGCTTTTTTCAGGTTTTTTGTTATAGCAATGAATTCATTGTTTTCTCCAACTGCTTGCTCACCCAGTCACTTGTATAAACAACTATTAACTGCCTACTATTGTTTCTAGTACTGAGATATAAAAATAAATAAGAAATATACCATTCCTGCCTCCACAGAGCTTGTGGTCCTGAGTGGAATGCAAACACAGTGCCCCTGAGGAAAGACAATTAGAGACCCAGAGGATGAGTCCAACATGAGTTCAGTGAGGGGTGGGCAGCACGGAAAAAATTTCAAATGGCAGGTGCCATGGCTGAAATAGGCAAGAAAAATTTCATGTGTTTGTTTGGAGGATGAACTTGGAAGGAAGTAGAGATGGGTCTGGAAGGGTAGTTGAGGCTGGAAGGGCCGAATCTGGAGGGGCAACTGAAGCCTGACCACACAGGGGACTGTAAGTACCTAAGCAAGGCCACCACACCACCGATCCCCTGCAATGACCTGGCATTACAAAGATCCACCCTCTAGCACAGGAATCCACACAGCTTTCTAGAACATTGAGATTTTGACAGTTCCAGGTGGCTGGCAAAAAGGGGAACAAGGAAAATGTGCAAAAGGAGAGAATGGCAGAATGCTGTAAGGTGACAAAGAGAAAAAAATATTTAAAAGGGGAAAAGAGGTAAAAAAAAACCCCAGCTCACCCAGCTCAGGCAAAAGAGAATAAACGTCAGTTTTTGGCTATAGGTAAAAGGAACCTCTAGAAATTACTCAAAACCACAGAATTCAGACAAGGGTCCAGAATGTTGGATGAAGGTAAGAGACCCTTTGGTGTAGGTAGAGGGTGTGGCAACTTGGGTCCCTGCCCATCTGTTAAGAATGTGGTGGACTCCTTCAAGCAGTCAGAGTGGTTAATAGCCACCACAGAACTGCAGGTCATATTTATGGCTTTAATTAAAATAAATTAACTGCAATAATCAGGGCTTCTGTTTGCCTTACTCTGCAGTCAGTATAGCCCCTTTGGGCTCAGAAGTGGTGGTTTTGACTTCAGACCCAGGCTGAGCACACTAGGGCTTGGGTTTTCTTACCAGCAAGTCAGCCTAATCTTCTGAGGCCGAATTACAGTAATAGAGATCAAAATGAGTTCCTCACAGCAGCCTCAGGACCCTGCTATTTCTTTCCTTTTGTTGTGTACCTCAAAGTCTTGTCCATACTCTGGGGGCAAGTCTAGAATGCTTCAAGATCTTGGGTCAAAATTCTCACAAAACAGTTCTTAATCCATACTGTGGAAATGGCAGTGGTAACTTAAAGGTCTCAGACAGGAGTGCCAAAGTGACACTGACATAGATAGATGGGGAAGAAGCATTTATTAAGAGTTATCAATAACACAGACAGATGGACAACAGTATGTGAGAGACTTTAACAGAGTTCAGTCCCCAGCTCTAGGGGAAGTCAGCATGGGAGATACTCTACAGAAAAGACATCATGTGACTGAAGGAAGGGTCCTCTCACACCTTCAGAGCATGGAACTGGCTTTATAGCACAAACCTGTAGGCACCCAGGCTCTCTGATTCCCATACAGCATCCAGGGAAGGAGTGAGGAGCAGGACATGTGTTACTAGTATCCACCTAATGTGAACTCACTTTCCCAGCTCTTGGCATCTGGATGTCTCATGGTGACAACACAAGAGTTTTCTCTGGCTGTGAGTCTGATATGCATTGATGGTTGGTGTAGACAGTTACAGAGAAGGAGTGAGTTCCAAGCTATAACAGAGACTCACAACATCTCAGTGGAATGTGTGTTTGTAAAACTATGTGCCATGTGTGGGCATACTTCAGGTGGCTGAAACAAGAGGACCAGCTTCATGACACAACAGGATCATTTTAAATAAAGACTTGGATGAATAAATACCAAACTTGGCCAAGGCTGCATGGTGAACAAAGACATAGCAAGTCAACGCTGGACTAGGCAGCCTGAGCCTTTTCTCTCAGCCATATCTCAGTTACATTTTATATTTCAGTTCTACAGGGATATGAATTTCCTGCTAAACCTGAGATTTGATAGTGGTTAAGAACATGGACTCTAGTTATCGAAGGCCCAAGTTCAAGTCTCAGCTTTAATCCTTAGTGACTATGTGACATTTGGTTAGTTCATTAATATCTCTGTGCATTGGTCTCATCATCTGTAAGGACCGGACAGTGACAGCAGCTGCTGAAGAGTGGTAAGGACAAGTTAACACATGGAAAGTTCTTACTCAGGCACATGGAAAGGACAGCTGAGATCATTATTTTCATTTCACTAAAGTGTAGCAAATGTAACAAACTACATTAAGTTCTAGGGTCCGATCAGGGGACACACAATTTGGAGGTTGCATTTACCAAGTGATTGTCACATTTATGCAGCAGTTTTTCCATACATAGGGAAGTAGTTTGTGTTGGTTGGTTCTATGTCACTTTGACACAAACTATAGTTATCTGAAAGGAGGTAACATGCTTTCATAAGATCCAGCTGTGGGTCATTTTCTAATCAGGGATTGATGGGAGAAGAAGGGTCCAGCCCATTGTGGAAAGGGGCCATTCCTAGGCTGATGGTCCTGGGCTATATAAGAAAGCAGGCTGAGCAGGCCATGGAGAGCAAGTCAGTAAGCAATTCTCCTTGATGACCTCTGCATTAGCTCCAGCCTCCAGGATCCTGCCCTGCTTGAGTTCCCGGCCTGGCTTTTTTCTATGATGAACAGCAATATAGAAGTGTAAGCCAAATAAACTCTTTCTTCCCCAACTTGTTGATTTTTGTCAAGATTTTTCTTTTTTCTTCTATCTCTCTCTTTCTTTTGTGTTTTGTTTTTTGAGATAGGGTTTCTCTGTGTAACAGTTCTGGCTGTCCTGGAACTCACTTTGTAGACCAGGCTGGCCTCAAACTCACTGAGATCCTTCTGCCTTTGCCTTCCAAGTGTTGGACTTAAAGGTGTGAGTCACCACCATCAGGCTGGCCATGAGTTTTCATTGAAGCAACAGAAACTCTAAGACATTACATGCAAAAATGAAGTGATTCAATGTTTTGATGTGCTAAAAATGAAAAGAGAGTATTCACACTATTGATTATTTCCAAAGGAATGTTTTGACTGTCTCAGATCATTACTAAGATGCTAAAGATTAATGTTTGAATTTTAATTCCTTAAATAGCTTCTAAATATGATCCTGTTTGATGGAAAGGGAGAAACCATGAAAATGGTTGCCTTTGCAAAAGAACAAGAAGCCTCAGTAGCTAGCTTTCCACGAACATCAGCATATTCAAGGTCAACAAATCAGGGTAATTTGGAACTGGTATTAACAATGAGCTTATGGCTCAAAGGGTGGACAATTTATTTGTGCCTGTGCAGAGCAAAGCTGAGTCCACCCAATTTCACTGCCATCTGGGCCCCAGGAACTTATTCTTTTTTTTTTCCCTGAGGAAGACTCATTATGGGCTCTGCATGAGGTTGGGGGGCTCACTCATGCAAGTCCTCAGGCAGGGCAGAAAGCTGGGAGGATGGCTTCATCTTCCATTGCATTTGAGAGAGGAAGAGCCTCTGGCAGTGACAGAAGACCACCTGTCTAAATACACAGGCATTCTCCCTCCATTCTTGGGAGGGAAAACCACCAGGAAAAAAAATAAGAAAAAAAGGGCAATACTTATTATTTTTCAAAGATTTGAGGGCAAAAGGCAGTGTGACTTGTGGTTGGCTTTGTTTCCCAAGGCGTAGGCTCTTAGTAGAGTGTAGTCTTCAAAGTTGGCCTGTGGCAGAAACCACTGAGGCTGGGGCTTCCTGTCCCCATGAGTGAGTAGAGCAGACAGTTCTCCCGAGGTAGACAAACCAGAACATAACCATGGATGGCTCCTTAGAAAGCACACAGCACCAGGCTCCTTCAAAGCTCAGTCCCATGGAACTCTTCTGAGATGCGGCTGCAATCAAACCCTTTGCAGGTACCAAAACTGGTCCACAGAGGTGATGCAGATGTGAGGCTTGACTGCAAGTCATCTGATCCTGGGATGTGGGTCTTAGCACACGGCCCTGGCCTTGGATAGGAACATATCAAAATGAAAGAAGGTAAGGAACATGCCAGGACCTTAAAAACAGAGACTGCCTGGAGTGCTCTAAACACCAATTTCTTCAAGGAAACCTTGCCAGGCACATCCTTCCTTTTCCACATCCTTGTCCTCTTCCCTGCAGGCTGTCTCATGAATATCAACATTAACAGAGGACCTCGGAAAACTTCAGTGATGGCATCGTTCCTCTCCTTGGACCACTGGCTCACAAGGTGAGAACACCAAAGGAACCCAGTAAGGATGATCCCTGGGGAGCTGGAGGAGCAGAAGCTTGAGTTTTTTTCTTTAGACTCCTGTCCCATGAGGGCCAATCCGGAGAGGCTGCAGATTGTAAAGGGAACCCTAGGGAAGGAGGGAGAGAGGTGGAGAGTGGATCTCCATGATGTGATAGGTGGTTTGGAAGTTGTATCTTGAATACTTCATGACCCTGGAATATCATTCTACCTGTTTTGGAATGATCTAGAGTCCAGTACCTTTCACTCATTATTTTAAAATGGCAAATGTCACAAATACAATCCTCATTGTTATTATTTGGAGGAACGTGCGGCATTTTTGTGGTGTGCCTAGAAGAGCGTGCATTCTTTCTTCCCAGTTAGAAATACTTTTAGAATTACAATTTTGAGGGTGTGGAGTCCTCAGTTTAGAAATGATCTAATTTTTAGGACATGAGAGATTAATTTTGTTTCAGATAAATCTTTAAGTTTCTCTTCTCAGGCAGCAACAGCAAAGTGTGACTCTTCTCTGCCTTTATGGAGGCTTTGCTTGTGGTTCTGAGGAAGCAGAGTGGCATTCTTGAAGAAAGAAGACTTGGAAGAGCTGCAGACTGTACTTGGAAATGAAAAGTTCAATATTTCAGAGACAAGAGGAAATGCTCACAGCTTAGCACTGTCATTAGCTCCATTTCTAAAGAAATAAACAACCTCAGAAAAGTAATAAAGTAAATAAACTATGCTGCATTCTAGTGTTCGGATTTCTCTCTAGATTGCCTCTTGAAGTTGTTCTACAGATCATACGGGTTTAGGGGTTTAGATTACATAGCATGGCTGAACAGACTGGGGAGACACTGAGGCACAGAGAATTAATCAACTCCTATGCTGCAGGGGAGGCCCAGGGTCCTCAAGAGCCTCTTGCCACCACCCAGGCGTGGCCAGTGATGTCGCCCTGGGCCTCCTCTTTCTCAGATCCTCGTGTGGAAAGAACACTCTACTGTGGCCCATCTCTGGGTCCAGAGCCCACTTCCCCTCCGGTGAAACCAAAGAACCAAAGGTCCAGACTTCTGCGACTTTCGCGCGGCGACGCTGTGGAATCCCAGCCAGTTTGTGTTCTCGGCTCCGGCTCCGGCTGGGCGGCGCGGCGCAGGCTCAGGGGGTCAAGTGCAGGTTGCGGCTCAGGAAGGCGGCGGGGAGGGGCAGCGGGCTGCGCACCCGCCGGTGGCGTCCTTGCGGAGCTCGGCGCGCGGAATGTGGGGCGGCTTCCCTAACCCGTGCGGTATGTCTGGATAAACATCGTTAGCCTGGGACTGTACGCCCGGCTCTCTTCAGCAGGGGCGGCTGCCCAGGCTGCAGGACTTGGCCACAGGCGGCTCAGTGACATTCCCAGACTGCCCACCTCCCGCCCCAGAGTGGCTGCTCTCTAGTGTGGGCTTTGTGCTGGTTTCTTCCCGCGCCTCACTTGACTTTGGCTCAAGAATATATTCACTACTCACCTGATCTGGGTCTAAAATAGCTTCACGATGAGGTTAACTCATCTGCTTGTGCAGCCCCAGAAAGTGGAACCCTGCCCCTTGTTGGGCAGCCCTCAAGCCAGGACAGATGAGGGCGTGTAGGCGGTCTGCAAGGAGCTGTGTCCTTTCAGGTGCATCTTTTTCTGTGCAGTGTCTCAGCTCTGCTCCTGTTCCTCCATCATTTTCTCAAAGGACAAACCTCATGTAGAATCTCCCCAAATTCACAACCTTTAAAGGGTCATCTTCAGCATCCTTGAAGTCTAGAATTCTTCACCCAAGAAGAAGGGTATTAGGGCCCTTGCTTTTTTTGAGGCCCATTATATAAATGACAAAGATAAAAGCCTCTTGGAGCCATGGCAGTTTTGACTTTAAACACGAGGCGAGTTAACAAGGAAAGCAACAATAAATTCTGCCTAGGACATGACCCAGCACTAAATTGTCTCTTACAGTGTCCAGATTTCTGGCCAAGTTGTCAAACTGATGCCCCTTCTCCAGGCCCCTCCATGCTCTTTCAGCCTGCCTCGTTTTCCTTGGAGCCCTTTTGTTTGGCTGCCAAGTTGTCAGTGCACGACTTTCCCCATTTTCCGACTCTTGCTTCCAAGTTCCTTAGGCATGACCAGAATACCACACCCAGCTCTGTGCTGGTCACTAAATTCCTCTAGTTGCTTTCCTAGCACAAACTTTGAAACTAGCTCCCTATTAGAACACGTTGTTAATGCCCCCTCATCCCCCATGTAAGCTGGTGAAGGATGGAAGGCTTGGCTTTAGCGCCACATAAGACCTTGGAGAAAGTTGTTAGATCAAAAGTCATTTTGTTCTTTCACACACACCCTCCCCCAAGCTATGGCAGTCTACAGAATGAGAAAAGATTTTCCCCAACTCCACATCTGACAGGGCTAATATCTAAAATATATATATAAAACCTCAAGAAACTAGACATCAATAAACCACATAATTTAATTAAATATGGGGTGCAGATCTAAACAGAGAATTCTCAACAGAGGTTTCTCAGATGGGTGAGAAACACTTAAAGAAATGTTCAGCATCCTTAGCCATCAGGGAAATGCAAGTAAAACAACTCTGAGATTCCATCTTACACCTGTCAGAACAGCTAAGATCCATAACACAGGTGACAGCTCATGCTGGAGAGGATATGGAGCAAGGGATATGGAGCATTGTCGACAGGAGTCCAAAAACTTATACATCAGCTTTGGAAATCAATATGATGCTTTTTCAGAATATTGGGAATTAATCTACCTCAAGACCCAGCTGTACTACTCTTGAGCATAAATCCTACACTCCATCCTACCACAAAGAAACTTGCTCAAGTATGTTCATAGGAGCTTTATTCATAATAGCCAGAAAGCAGAAACAACCTAGATGTCTCTCAACTGAAGAATGCATAAAGAAAATGTAGTACATCTATACAACAGAGTATTACTCAGCTGTTAAAAAATAACATCATGAAATTTTAGGAAAATGTATAAAACTAGAAAAAAATTATCCTGAGTGAGGCAACACAAACTCAGAAAGACAAACATTGTATGCATTCATTCATAAGTGGATATTAGCAGCAAAGTAAAAGATAGCTGTGCCACAATCCACAGACCCAGAGAGGCCAAGTAACAAGGAGGGCTCAAGGAGGAAATCTGAATCTCTCTAGGAAGGAAAAATTGGATAGTTTTCAAGGGTGGACTCCGTATAAGGGGGGTGGAAACAGGAAGAGTCAGGTGGGGGTGAGAGAGTCCTGGGAAAGACAGCTGAAATTTGGAGGCATTTCAGGGATGAAGTTGAGACCTAGTGCAATGGAAACTCCTAGGAATCTCTGAGGGTGACCCTAGTGAGGACTCCTAGCAATAAGAGCCTGAACGGATCCAGCTTGAGATCCATTTCATGAGAGGGAACCCATACCTAGCTCTACCTGAAGGGCCAGGATGCAAAGGTTGGATGGCTCAGAGATCTAGAGGAGAACTGTAAAGGAATTTAACTGGCCACTATGTTTGTATTAAGGTGATATTTATTATTCCAAAGCCACTTATAGCACAAAGGGTATTTGGAGGGGAAAAGCAGTACACAGCAGAGGTCCAAACTGAGTGGTCCTTCCTAACCACACCACAGGTCCATAAAAGAGCCTGGCTCTTTTCTCCTCTGGGGCTATTTCCAGCTGACCACGCCCTGCTCAGCTTTGCTTCCTTGACATCATCAGAGTTTACCTGGGTAGCTTCGGGGTTCCCACTACAGAGAACCAAACATGACTCGAAAATAAAGTCAATGAAATGACTCCTAATAATATCCTGCTATGCTTGTGGACAGGATCCTAGCATAATCATCATCTGAAAGACTTCATCTAGCACCTGAGGGGAGCAGATGCAAGAGAACCATAGCCAAACATTGGGCAGAGGTTGGTTGTTGTAGAAAGTTTCCCTGGCCCTTTTGGGCCCGGAGGTTTAGACCTGGTTCGTGGCTGCTTTTGTCCCCCAAAGAAATGGATCAGACACTTATATTACTTCATACTGTTTGGCCCATGTCTCAAGCACATTACTAGCTAGCTCTTTCGTCTTAAATCAACCCATTTCTACTAATCAACCCACCACATGACCCAGCCTGTGGCTCACCTGTATTTCTTACATGTCTGTCTTCTTTGGAGGTTGGATGGAGACTGACTAACTCCTCCCTTCTCCTACCTGCCTGTCCTCTGATTCTCCACCCACTTCTACGGTGCTGTGCATAGGCCAAAACAGTCCTTTATTTACATCATACAGAGAACATTTCCACCACATTTCCTCTTTTCTGTCTAATTAAAAAGGAAGGTTTCAATTTCCATATAGCAAAATTACAACAGAACAGCCCTCAAGCAGGAATTACAGTCATAATATCCAGTCTATTTGTATTCACAAAATTAAAGAGAATATTCCATTATCTACTTTATTATTGTGAGTCTAAAGTTTCATATCTAATATACTTTTTAAACTAAAAATAACTATACCTATAATTATTAAACCTTCAACCACATCAAAGACCACAGAAGGATATAATATTATCCAAATAAACAGGAAGTGCAAGCAACTTCCAAAGTCTAGAAAATGACAGAGATGACACCTGTCTGCCTGGACAGTCACCCAAAGTTCCTTTGTAATGTTGGGGCATCCATCTTCAGCCTAAAGGCCCAAAGTCTCTGGCATACCTTTCAGTGATGCAGGAAATCTGACACAGTCCATCAGTCACTTTTCCTTGTGTCCAGAAAGATGCCTGGCAATTTTTCTCTGCAAAGCAGGAACCTGAAGGACCATCTTGGCTTGTTCTACCAACATTCAGAAGTCACTTTCCTATGGAACCTGCATGTTCAGTTTATACAGCATACTATCAAGAACAGTTTCTTGTCCAGTGGCTAGCTGTTGCCACAAAGTAAATTCAACATGAAATTTCTTCAATGCCCACCATTTTCCTGAAATACATTGGTGCTGCCAGGAACAACAGACCTGTCTCACTGTCCAGAAAAGTCTAAGTTCTTAAAATAATTTAAATGCCATATTCTGCATGTCTTTGAAGTGTTTGAAGACTACCTATCTATTTGAAATATATATCTTTGTGTACCTACAAAAACCTAACTAACATGACTATAAGTTTGGTTATCATAGATGACTATTAATCTGCATTTCTCAATTACACACTACAATTTTAAATGAGTTACATCAGCATCATACCTTAATCAACAGTAGAAAAATTCATACAGCATAACAAAATTGACTTTAAGTTTATATCAATAAATCAAAATCCATTTATCTTTTCTAATCATTCCTATATCACATCCTCCCCCCTTTTCCTTTCTTTTTTTTTAAAAAGAGATTGACTATGACCATTAACCATTTATAATGAAAACAAACATTAATGAGTAATATTTTGGGGAAATTGGATGTATCTTTCTTTCTTTTACTACTTCATGCTGTCAAAGGACGTTGATGTCATGGGGTCTTGAAGCTGGATCATCTCAACTGGCTTCTTGGAAGCTGAATATGTTCAGGTGGCCTTGGCAAATGAAACCATATTTGCCTAGAACCAATCCACAGGTTTTGATCTTCCGTGGAGAAAAAAGCAGAAACTATTTTCCCAAGCAACATATTCTTATAAACAGATTTTAAAGTCAAGATATCTTTAAAATATATATGTTTGTCCAACTTAGCAGCCTTAGCAATCAACCATCTTTCTGCCATTAGCTCATTAAAATAAAAAATTAAAAGAAAACACAATAGCCATAATCCAGACTCTCTGTTTATCGGCCATCTTTACATGGCCTTTTTATCTTTATTCCTATTTCTCTTTCTTAAAAGGCTTTCTTTACCCTTTTTTTTCTCTTTCTCTGAAGCCTATGTGTATTTTACATACATTGTACCCCGTTTAGAGGTTTTATGAGTCTAAATCTGTTTTATTGAGAATTCTTAATCATTTTCCAACCCAAAGAGCTTTTAAAATGTCAGTATCATTTTAATTGCCGACTCCACCCCTTTTGGTGGCATTTCAATATGGCTGAGGTGCCTGCTGCATCTCTGCCTCTGCCGGCAACTGGAGCAGACTCAGGAAATGCTGCTACCAGAAAAACTATTTTTAACTCTGTTTCCTTTCTGTTCAATATAAGCAGAAACCTTAAATCAATCACACTTATGCTAAACCTCATGAAACGTATGAGTTTAAGCTGTGTGCCATGGATGCAACATTTTTAAATTTAAGCCTGAACATTGCGCTGTCTCTGTACCATAAATCAATTAGGATATGCAATTCAGAAAGCTGTTTTTGGCTCTGTTTCAGTGATCTAGAACACTTTTTAAGCTTTTTAAACTTTCTCAGACTTTATGTGGCTGTTCAGCCCACATTGGGAAGCCATCTGTTGTAGAAAGTTTCCTGGGCCCTTTTGGGCCCGGAGGTTTAGACCTGGTTCGTGGCTGCTTTTGTCCCCCAAAGAAATGGATCAGACACTTATATTACTTCATACTGTTTGGTCCATGCCTCAAGCACATTACTAGCTAGCTCTTTCGTCTTAAATCAACCCATTTCTACTAATCAACCCGCCACGTGTCTCAGCCCATGGCTCACCTGTATCTCTTACATGTCTGTCTTCTTTGGAGGTTGGATGGAGACTGACTAACTCCTCCCTTTTCCTACCTGCCTGTCCTCTGATTCTCCACCCACTTCTACGGTGCTGTGCATAGGCTAAAACAGTCCTTTATTTACATCATACAGAGAACATTTCCACCACAGTTGGTGTTTGGGGATCATGCTGAAGAGACAGAAGAAGGATTGTATTAGCCAGAGGGTCAAGGACACCACCAGAAAACCCAGAGTCAACTAACCTGGGACATTTCATGGGACTGATGTAGGCCTACTGCAAATGGTTGTATATAGTTTAGCCCTCTTGTGGGATCCTAATTCCTCCTTCTGGGTTGCTTTGTCCAGCCTTAATAAAAGAATAAATCCTTCATCTTATTATAGCTTTATATGCCATGTTTGGTTGATATACCTGGGAGGCCTGCCTTTTTCTGAAGGAAAATGAAAGAGGAGTGTATCTGGGGGGATGGGAGCACCTGGGAGGAGAAGATAGAAGGAAAAATGTAGTCAAGATGTAATATATGAGAGAGTAAATAAATAAACAAACAGATAACATCCCCTAAAGAACACTTTGCCCCCATAGGTAATAAGCAGAGATGGCCAAAGTTAACCCAGAGGCCGTCCAAAGCATTCTTTGGCTATATGATTATCAATTACTTTCTTTCACAGGCCTTGAGTAAGCAGTGTTGACTTTGGAGCTTGAAACCCTGTATTCAGAAAGTTCCCTAGGGAGTCCACATTATGCACTGTTATCTTTGTATTCTCTCAGAATTAGAAGAAAGTCACAGTACTGTCACACACACAACACATTATTTTCCTGTTGATATTCTGAGAAACAAAGACGATCAGAGTGCTCTCCTATTCTGCACTAAGTACTTTGGAGTGAATGGTCTTCTCTAGGCTGAGGATTCAAACCTCAAACAGCTGATTCTAACTGCTTAGCGGACAGTGCTGATTACAGGAAACAAGAAATGAGAAGTAATGAAGGATTTCCTAAGGATGTGGAACTCTCAAAGCATGACTTTATCCTTTAGTATTTTTGATTTTTATAATGACCACAAGAAGAATATGCCAGCATTATGCATAATTACAGTATGCTGAGCCATATACTCAATTTTTTGACACATGATCTCATTTAACTCTCATTTGCTGAGGCTTAAATGGGGATCCCAATTCTATAGATAAGCAATGAAGTCCAAAGCATTGCATGCCTTTTCCAAGGTCACACAGCAGCAGAATCAGTAGCTTTAGAGAATTTTTTTGTCCTGCACTTTTCTGCCTTCTGTGTAATTTCACACTGGAAAATCATTAATGAAGTAAACCTCGAGATAAACTTGGGCTTGAAGAGATAGCTTATCATCATTAAGTTTCCAGAGCCCACACTGAGCAGCTCACAAGCCCCAGTAACTGCATTCACACATTTGTGCATGCACATACATAAAGATTAATAAATAAAATTTTTAAGAAAAATAAAATTAGGACAATTACTATTAACCATGGCTGTATAAGCTGAGCCCTTAACCTTCTAGTCATCTTGCAAAACAAGTACATGGTATTACCCCCAGTTCTGAGTTGGAATGGCATAGGCCTCAAGATCATGTCGGGGAATCGCTGGTATTGAAGCCTGCTCTACTTACTCTTTGGCCTGTGCTGTTAGCCTGATTGTGACATTGTGAGCTCCTTTGTTCCCGAAACCCCTGTGTTCTTTGTGTGCATGTATACATGTGTGTGTTTAGGAGTGACTAAAAGAGATATTCACTTGGGCAAGTAGCCAGAAATGCCACCTTTCTCTAATGACAGGCTACCTTCCTTCCCATTTGTCAAGTGGTTCCAGCTGTCCCTGAGAATGGCAGGACAGTCAGGAGGTTTTGGATACAGGAGGTCTGAGGATTGTGTCTGAAGGTAAGGTCTGACTGGTGGGAGGACAGACATGAAGGGTCATCAACTTTGCAAATGGTAGACATAGAAGCTCACAGTGGGAAGAATGAATCTGACTGGGCTAGGATTCAGGTAACGTCAGCCTAACCTCATCTCTAGCCATCTTTGACCCTACTTTTATTCCATACCTGGCACAAAGCCTTGTGAATAGATGTTCAATAAATGCCAAGATGAATTAAGGCATCTGAATTTCCTTATTCAGCCAGAGCCCCCCTCTTTTGTGTTCTCTCCTTCATATCATTGCTGTGTGTCTTACCCTCTTCTCTGTACTCTGCTTGTCTGTCTCGTATCCACCAGGTTCATGCCACAGACAAGAGATGCTTGTACCTGGAGAGACAGCAAGTCTTATGAAGCATGTCTCCAGTGAGGCTGGCAATGATGGTGAGACAATGTAGAGTGCTTTTTTCTTGCCCCAGCCTCTACTGTATGTACTGTATTTGCACTCACTTATTTAACTCACTATGAAGAAAGCTCATTCATGGTCCTTGGTCAAGAAACATGGACTCAGGTGTTTAAAGTCACTGAGAATATCTAGACCTTTAATCTCAGGTCTAGATATGCCTTAAATATTAATGTAACACAGGCTTTTTGGAAATGGCTGAACTCAATGTGGTTCCAACGGCCCTAGGCCACATTGTCATATCCTTAATGTGTGAGGTTCTGACCTTCATATCAAGCAAGTCATGGTCAATACTTCTAGTCTTAACCAGTTTTGAGGTACAAAACTTCCTCTTTCCTTTCCCATTTACCTTTACTCCCTAGTTTTTTTCCCTTTTCTCTCTTTCTTTCTCCCATTCTCTTTCTTTTTTGAAATTTTTAATTCTTCTTTTTAGTCACATGATCAAAAGGATCATGCTCTTTTGAAAGTCCCATTGAGACCAGAGTGGAGCCCTAGGCCCTGAACTTCAAGAAACAAGCTTTACTGTCTTGAATCCTGTGCAAGCTGTGCCTCAGTGCATCCTTGAGCTACAAAGCCCCAGAGGAGCATCTCCCACTCTCCTGTTGACTGGCTATGGTCTTCCAGAAGTCCAGTGGCAATGTATCTAGCTCTACCCTTCAAGTAGCAGAGTCATCTCAGTATGCATACTGCTGTTGTGCTTGGAGAGATTTGACTGGTCTTTCAAAAATGGAAACAGCAAGTGGCCATACATGAAATGCTGATCTCCTGGATACAAGGTAATACAGCAAACAGCTGTATTAAATGTGAAGATGAACTGCATACACTTCCCAGCACAGCCAGATTTGTACTTTCTGCACTCACCGGCAAGCATGTTAACCCTGTCAAACAGTTTTAGGATTTGAGGTTTTGAAGGAGGGGCAAATAGAAGTCTATGGAGCAGAACTCATTGACCCAGAGAAACACATCTGTTATTCTGACATTGAAAATGTCCTCTAAAAAGTGTATAGTGTTTCCTCCCCATGCACTGAGAACAGGAAACATTTAGCAGAAGCCTTATTAACATGGTAACTTGGCTGTTGTTTTTGAGATAGGTCTAACCATGTAGCCTGGGCTGGCCTCAAACTCACAATCCTCTTGTTTCTGACTCCTAAGTGAGAAGTCATATTGCAAGGATCAACCATCCCAACCCAATGTATTGATTAGCAAGCTGAAGATAAAGCTTCACATGGCCTTTAAAGACATGGTCTGTGTAAATTAACTCAAAAGGTAGAGCACAGTGGGCTCACTTACACAGAACAAGGGACTACTCCTGGGGTCTGCAAGGCCCATATGACAGTATTTGGGCCACCTCCTCAGTGGTAGGAAGTCAGTAAGTCTTGTGTTTCTGCCCGTTCTAGAAATAAATACTTTAAGCCTGTGGTCTCATTTGCCCTTCATTGCAGCTCAAAGATGTAGGTAGGTCACAATCTCCATGACATCCCATCTGCAGACAAAAGCAGTCTTCAGAGTGAAGGGCCCTGTTCCAGTTTTAGAATTGTTAATTCTGAGAGGTGAGGTTGAGATCAGGGTGGATTCAACCCCATCAAATTCAGGCAACAGGGACTTTCCAGTTAGGTTTACATGTTGAATGTACAATATGTCTGAAGGGGATCTTGCTAACATCTGAATATTGGGGTGAAGAGGTAACAGTGGGCTGGTTCCTCACACCTGGAAATGATATTCTGCTGGCTCCCTGAAGCTCCCATGAGAGAAAAAGGTTGAACTTTGAGCACAAGGCCTGTGGGAGCTTGAGAATCAACCGAGAGCGAGCTCGGGTCTATCCACTCCCACCATCACGCTCATTTACTTTGTCCCTATAGCTGTCTCTATCAGGATAAGAATGGAGATTCATGAGTTGCTAAAGACTGCAGAGAAAAGTACCCTTATACAAACACCATGAATGTGAAATCTCTGTGGAAAACTAACGACTCAAAGTTGACTTTTATTGTGCTTTCAAACTAAATGTATTGTCATGCCACATTGCTTTATTTTCCTTCATTTGAGTATTTCTTTCCTTCTTTCCTCCTTCCCCCTTTCCTCTTCCCTTTTTTTGGAAGACTCAAATCTCACTTGAAAAGCAGAAGTTGAACATCTATGACTCCAGCTCTGAAATCTAAACAGTACACATTCTGGAGCTTTTTGAGTACTACAGTGATTCTGGGGTGGAAATTGCTATGCTTGAACTCATGGGTAGTTCACAGTCATGGTATGGGTGTATTCAAACATTGTATAACATCTACATGCAATGAGGGCTGAATATGTAAGGTGTATATGAAATAAAACCAATTTTCTGCTTAAATTATGGCCCTAGATGCTTTATTATGTGTAAGTAATATTCTTAAAACACTTCAAAGCATTTCAGGCAAGGGATACACCAGGCCACCATCATCATTTAAGTATGTTCTTGTTTTTTTATAGCAAATAGTTAGTTTTGTTTGTTTGTTTTTTGAGACAGAGTCTAACTGTGTAGTCTGATTGAACTAGAACTCGCCACGTATGACAGGATGACCTCAAATTTATAGAGATCCATCTGCCTCTTCTTCCTGCATGCTGGGACCAAAGGTGTGCACCATTCCACTCCATCTGGCCTTAGAATAGTTTTTAAAAGAAATTTATCATTACAATAGTTACACTGAAAATACATACCTACTTACAAACTTTTGAATAGACCTTTACAGTACTATAGTACATTATATTTATATACATTAAATGTGGCACGTATGTCTACATGCCTTTCCATGATTTTCTAAGACTCTCCTCTTCTCTATGTACTTTTGCAGGCTTCACTCATTTTCCTAAACATTTATTAACAGGTATGTGGTGTTGGATTGAACCTCTTCCTCTTAGATTTTCCATCACAACCTCCTACCTGCACCTTTAGTGAACAAGGCTGATGATCACTTGAGCCTGTTCAAATTCTTTCCAGAATTTTTCAGACATAAATGAGTCATTTTTGATCTTTCTGAAGGCTAGCTAGTAGAATCTATTAACATTTAAAGTTTCTATTGTTTTAACCAGAATTCTTTTCTTTTTTATTGCTCTTCTCCTCCCCCTACCTCTCTTCTTCCCCCCTCTTTCTCCTTGAGTCAGGTTTCTAGGAAGGGGACAGACAGCTGGACGCATATAAAGTACTAGATTTTCATACTAGCAGCATCAACATAAAACAAACCCCACAGCCCAACAACAAAGGACTGGTGAGAGGCTCTTGTTTATGGCACAGCATTATGTAGCCACCAATGAGAATGTATAAAGTTCTGCCCAGTGAGTGGAAGGCATTCTCATGTGGTTGTTAATGGAGACAATCTGCAGGCCATTGTGTGTAATGTATGATACCATTTCATTTCTAGAAAACAGACAAGACAAAATGAAACAGAAACAAACCCAAACTCTATAACATGGACAATCCAAGTGGAAGGGTTAGCACACTTATGCCCAAGTCAGGAAGTGTGCTCTGTAAGAAACAATACTCTGGTTGTTTGTTTATTGGTCTATTTGTTTTCTAAAGAGACAGAAAAAGAAGGCATGGAGTTGGATGTGTAGGGAGATGACAGGATCTGGGAGGAGAATGGGGGTGAGAATTATGATCAGAATAGACTGTATGAAAAAATTTCAATAAAAAAAGAAAAATTGAGCATCCAAATGATTGTATGCTTGGTAGGAAAAAATCATGATAACAAACATTTAAAAAACATGGCCAAAAGACATGATTGTGAAGTTTAAAGGTGATAGTGTATGGAAGCAAAGCTGTGCAGTGATTTCACCCAAGACTTGCTGCCTTTCAAATCCCTTTCTTCTCACTTGAGGGGGTTGGGCTTGGTTTTCCTGCTTCTTTTCTGTTTCCTCACAGCAAGCAATCTATAGAGATGAGTCACTAGATGCTTGGTGGCTTCTCAGCTCTGTGGCCACTGCCCACCTCTCTGATTGGCTGACCTGTAGTGATGCACTCTTTTTCCTCCTATGCTAGCATACTGTTCCCTGCTCGACCTAAGCAGGCACACTCCTACCTCAGGGCTTCCATTTGTGATCTATTCTCTGTCTTAATGCTTTTCTATTGGGCATTTATGTGATAACTGTCCTCATTTTCATCAGATATCTATTCCCAAGTCACCTTCTGAGCCCTAGCATTCCAGAAGCTGGGGCTGAAGAATTGACATGAGTTCAAGACCAGCCAGCCAGAATTATACAGAGTTTGAGAGTTTTGAGTATTACAATAGAAAAAAATAGTAAAGACCTTAAGAAGACTAAAACAGACTATCTGCAGAGGGATGATGATTAGCGAGAAAACAGACCTCTCAGAAATAATACTGTAATGAGGTAGAATATCACTGAATTATGAGAAACAAAAAATAGTCAGTTTAGGATGAGAATCCAGTACATGATTCAGGAGTCAAACTAGGATAAAGACAATGTAAATGACTGTCAATTTCTGCTTAATAGACATAAGTATTGCCTGTTTTGGGCATCTCTCCCAAGACCAGATGTGGCAGATGCTAACAGCTAAGCCTAGTATTTTCCATACCTTCAATGGGTGAAGACAGTTGAGATCAGATGTTTGATCTGGCATGATGCAATAATGCTTTTACCCACTTAGCAGGCAGATATCTATGAATGGAGAGGCCTCATGCCCCGTAGAGGCAGGCTGGACCAGAGACAGTGGCAGGGGCAGGCAGAAGACACTTAGTCCTTTCTGTGTAGAAGGACTTTATTGTTATAGTAACAGAAAGGGGGAAGGGAGGGAGAGAGAAAGAAAGAAAGAGAGAGAGTGAGGAGCACTCTTAGGAGAAGCAAGGAAAGAGTCATCAGTGGGAATTCTTAAATTTGGCTGGATGTCAGAACTCAGGGCAGGGTGTGGCTTCAGAGGCTAGAACAGCATCCTAACAAGACTGATCAATGCATTAGAAAAAGGACTCTGCATTGAGTAATTGTCTTTATCAGGTTGTTCTGTGGCCATGTCTGTGAGGGATTGTCATGATTATGATAACATGTTGGAAGGTCCAGTCCTCTGGGGACAGTACCTTATTCTGGGCAGGTGCTCCTGGCCTGTATAGGAAAGTCAGCCAAGCATGAACCTGCAAGCAAGTCAGGCATCGTCTCTCCACAATTTTTGTCTGAATTTCCTTAGTTGTAAATAAATTCCTTGATCAGAGGTAAAGCATAGAATAGCAAACAGGCCTGCCTTCAAGTTCCCAATTGAGTTTCTGCCCTGAAGTCCCTCAGTGACAGACTGTAACCAGTAAGCTGAATAAGCCCATACCTTGCTAAAGGTGCTTTGGGTCAGAGTGTTCCATCACAGCCACCGAAAGGAAATGAGAACTTGAACTTCAAATCACCAACCACTTCCTGAACCACAATCAAAACACGTAAAACATTGACATGTAAGTGACAGTGATCAAAGCTTAAGTAAAATGAAGAGAATTAGATGTCCCTTACTAACCACAGCAAAGCAGAGAGTGTGGCAAATGCCTTGTGCCTTTCTCCATATGCAGAGATCCCAGATACACCAGATCTCAAGCAGCCTGCGCTGTTGGTGTATCTTATATCTTTCATTTTTTCTTATTTATGTTGCCCAAGGTTGTGGTTATGATTATTTCTGAAAGCTACAAAAATCCTTCAAGGCTGACACACCCACATTTGTCAGTCCTGGGTTGTGTCATGTAAAGAGTATGTACAGCTTGGTAACCATTGGAATTAAAACAGCTCCTATCAACACATCCCCTGATGCCATTAGGATTAGGGAGGTGCTTGGCTTGGCTCCATCACAGCCATGCTTGAGCTGGCCCAGCCTGTGTGCCTGCCTGAATCTGCGTTTTCAGCGAGGCTTGGACAGAGTGCAGTGGCAGTTCTTACTCTGTCCTCTGGGAAACCAGAGACAGGAAACACACACACAGTGTCCTATTAGCAGAGGACAAGACCACTCAGTGGCAATTAATCTAATCCTTATGGCTAAGAAGAGGTGTCGGCCAAGTTGTCCGGGCCTGCTTGCTTCTTCTGGAGGAAACGTTATCTGGATTTGGCTTTTTATCATTTTCTATATTAAATCCAGCTTTACATTTTTGTGTGTGACATGCTCTAAGCACATTGCCTCATATTGTGTGCCTAAGTCCAAGTGATCATCGCATCAAGGCTGAGAATGAAGGACATTTCATATATCTGTTGTATTCACAAATGGTCCAGCTCTTTGACTTGGCTGTATTTTGCTGAATCTCTAAACATATTACTATTCAAATAGCAGCCATTATTTAAAAACTCTCCTAGACAATTCATACAGGTGTTACCCTAACAAAACTTTTCTTAGCTTTTTTAAAAAAATCTAGAATAAGTTATTTGAAGAGAAAAAGAGCCTTTAAATGTTTTCCTTTTACATTTATCTCAGAAACCCTTGAATTTTCAACTGTGGGCTCTGGGTTTGACTCCACAGGTGCATGACCAATATGGGCACTGCTCCTGAGATATGGACCCTTCCACAGGGGGTAGATACTGCCCCTGGGTTGTAGACTCCTCAGGGCCATACACCCCAGCTCTCAGCTTGGTACAGCTATGGCACTTGATAAATACTGGACTCTGGACAACACAAGTTCTTACCACAACTGTGAGTTTTGCTGATAGAGATTTTTGCATCAACAGTGTGGGCCAGGAGGTTCTCAGGTGACCAATTTTCCCAGCTTAGCTAGGTGGAGAGCTTCCCAGGACATGGGACTTCAGTGCTCAGTCCCTTTGGAATCTTGATTGACACTACATGGAGCAGGGTGGTGACTGAAAGTCTCCTGTTCCTTTATTCCCTTCATAGACATTATTGTTGTAGTGTACTAACCTGGTGTACTTAAGCAGGCTTTCAAAGTCTGGCTGAGATGTGACATCTCCTTGGACTGTATCCTTCAGTGTCAACAGTTTTTTGATAGCTAGAACTGGCTTGTTTCTGCACCTCTGAAATTCCAAGGGCTCTGGAGGTTGGAAAGAGTGCATGCCACTTATTTGTCTACCAAGCCGACCTTCAGATAGTAAAGCCCCATATTCTCTTATACTCTCTTCCTTGTGTTTTCTCTCCATCCTTCCCTTCTTCCTGCTAGAGATTGAACTTAGGGCCTTGTGCATGCTAGAGAAACATTTACTCCACCACTCTATTACTGAACTATATCCCTGTCTCTTCCCTGCTTCGTGTGTGTGTGTGTGTGACATATTCCTGTGTGTTCATATGAACTTAAGGGCCAGAGCTTTACATCTCAATTATTCTCACTTTATTTTTTGAGACAGGGGCTCTTACCAAACCTGGGGCTCAGCCTGGCTGGATGGCTGCCCAGCAAGTCCCAGCAATCCTCAAACTCCCCAGCACTGCGGTTAAAACTTTCACTAATGAGCCCAGGGTAGCAGGGGCTGAAGACTGGATTGGAAGCTTTATCTACTGAGCATTTGCCCATCTCCTTCCCAGGCTCCTTTCACTTCAGTCCATCTCACATAGTCATGGGACAGGAAGATGTTCGTATATTGATGATAAAATCCTGCTTGAAATCTACTGTATTGTTCCTGGTTCTGCATCTGAACAATGATCCCAGGAAGAAGGACACCTGTTCTTCTTCTGTAGAGCCCCATTTCATTCTGCCTGTGAGAATCACATGTCTCCCTCCCAGCTGCCTTCTTTCTTTAATATGGGTGCTATCATGTGTGGCCTGACACACAAGCTAAGAAGTGTTACAAACAAATAAAACTCATCATGGCTTCTCTTGTCTCATGTGCTTTATAGTTCAGTTGTTTGTGAGTCTCTGCAGAGATTTCCCCTTCCCCATCGCTAGCACTTAAGAAACAATGTGAGATGTGAGTGTGTTTAGTCATTCAACATGATGAATTAATGACTAATTTTCTGTGTCAAAGTCAAAGTGAATGTTAATTCATCTACAGTCCAATTCCCGAAGGTAGCCAGAATGTGGCTGTGTGGCAACCCAGAAGAGCCTGTTTGATTAGCTGGGGTAAGGGGGATAAGGTGGAGAGCCTGAGCAGGGGCATGCCTTGAGGACAGAACTTGAATGACCAACACTAACACTGTTTTCCATGCCTATAAATTTTCCTCTTCAATGTTAAAATTTACCCAGTTTTTTTTACATAGATCTTCACCTGTCATTTTGGCCTCTTGTGTATGGCTGTGATGTGCGCCTAACACTCAGCTCATCTTGTGATGTGCCGATTGGTGGATCATAGTCTGCATTTCCCATCCATGCTGCTGGCTCCTGTAGTGCCTGTGTCATGGGAAGGCTCGTAGAGACCTCGTGTTCAGTTCTTCACTTTCATACGAACCACCTTCAAGTCTTACCTTATGACCATTTATTTGTGTAATTAATTAAAAACCCTCTCAAGCCTATATTGTGCTTATTATGGGAAATAGATGCTTTAAAATGCAGTGACAATTTATTTTAGTTAATCTTAAGCAGCTGTTCACTAACGAAATATATTAGAGAACTAAAGCTCTTGTAAAGAACGTTTAAACTTTTTCTAAAATCCACAGTAGCATTGATATATTTATTAGCACATGTGGATTTGGAGAAAAACTGTCACCTCTTTATGTTTTTTTCACTTTCCCTAAAACACTTTCTTTCCTAGTGCCTTATTGTGTGCTACCATTATGCCCTACGAAATCAATTTGATTTATGTTGTAACAGAGTTATAAGTAGAAAATGAGGCACAATGACTTTAGTATGTTCAATAATAAGCATGAAATGTGCATACACTTTTTCTTGAAATTTTAGGAAATATGGAATTCTGGTACTAGGGTACTCTTTGGCCTAAGGCATTTTAATTTTTTTTTTTTATTTTATAGGTTTAGTTTGTCTTAAAGTGTTAATGGCTATAATCTGATGTTAACATTTGGTTTGATGCAATACAACATGTAGATAACCTACTTATTATCTCTAAGATTGTCACAAAGTACTGATTATCACCATCAATGATTTCAACTCACATTGTTGCAGAAAGATCTAGATTAATAGATGACAGAATGTATGGAAAGGGTGGACTATCTTATGAAAGTTCATATGCAAAATAGGATACCTTATATCCAGAACACCATGAACCACAGACATGTACTGTGAAGTGACTGTAACTATAGCAACCACTCAATAGCTCAGTGAAGAGACAGCTTTTAAAGCTTGTCAAGAAAATATTCTGAATATTAGGATTTTTTCACAATCTGTAAGACATTATTCTTGGTGAATCTGTAAGAAGCCACATGATGGTGTAAGGAATATTTATTTCCTAAAACTTGGGAGGAGCAGCATGTGCACCCTGAAAAGAACAAAGTTGGTTTCCAAACTGACACACAGAGCTGGAAGGATCATGTGTTTGTGGACTTTTAAAAGCTTGCTGTCATCCATGGAATGTGAATATGATGGCATTCCATGAGTTACGCCAAGGTGTCAAAATGAATACATGAAATAACTATTTAAAGAAAAGCAGAGCTTAAAATAATATAGTCCATGATGTTTTCCATTATATACAATTGATGCATACTACTGACAACAGAAGAACTTACAGTGACATTGTTAGGAACCTAAGGCTTTGAGCCCTTTCTGTGTCTCTCAAAAGTAAGTTAGTAGCACATCTCTGTGGATAAAAGCAAAAAACGGCAAGTTTCACCCTTAAAAGGCATGGGAAACAAATGAAAACCATTCTATGCTCTGGGAATTGACTAAAGACGTATGATCACAACTGGAGAAGCATTTATATTTGAGAAGTCACTAACATTGGGCAAGAAACAGAGGAAAGAACAGGGGACTCTGAGTTCTGGCCTGTATATTCAGAGACTCTTTTGGAGGCAGCAAGGAAGTATGTCCTTGCCCCCAGCCTAAGGATGGTGGTGGAGACAAATATATTCCTGGATGAGACTATATGAATTCAAAATAAGACAAGAGACTGCTTAAACCAGACAAAATCTAGACTGATCTCAAGCTTGTGTGTCTATTAGAAGAGATACAAAGGGCTCCTTGGAGAGTAGTAACTGGTAACATGTTGCACAAATTGTACTTGGTCTTATAATAAAAACCCGGGGCCAGATATTGGGGTAAATGCTAAAAAATCAGAGAGACAGAGGAAGAAGCTGCAGCCAGTTCTCGACACTTTAGGGAAAGGGGCTATTCAAAGAAATCCACCCTGGCCCTGAAATCAGAGCTAGTGAAAGAAAGAAACAGCCTGGATCTGAGACCCGAGCCAGTGAAAGAAACACTATATTCCTTAACCCATCCATGGCCTTAGAATTAAGAGTCCAAAAGGTAAAAAAGACCAATGAAAGAAACACAGTTTGGCCGAGCAATCAGCCATCTCTTCTCCTGATCAAGTGACCAACAAAACCAACTAATCACTGAGCATAAAACCAACCAATCCCTGAGCACCCTGACTCTGAACTCAGACCCAGAGAAAGATACAGTCTGAATCTGGGACCCAAGCCAGTGAAAGAAACAATTTATCTCTTAACCCAGAGTCAAGGAAATATGCCCTGACTTTAAAACCAGTACCAAAGAACACACTTGGTCCCTAGAATCAGAGCCAGTGAAAGAAATATGCCCTGGTGATAGAATTAGAATCCAAAAGCTAAAAAAAAGGTCAGCGAAAGAAACAGCTTGGCCCTGAAATTAGCCATCTCTGCCCCTGACCAACGAAACAAACCAATCTCTGAACAGAAATAACTAACCAATCCTTGAGTCTCCCTAGAGGCACTCCACCCCTAAGAAGCCCTGTATAAAACCCTCTGCTTGTTCAGTTGTTGGCTGTTCTTTCCCACCCTGATAGAGGCAACCACTCTCCTGGACTCCTCCTTCCCAAATAAATCTCTTTCTCAAAAGAGTCTGGGTGAACATCTTCCTTTGTGGGCATAGAGAAGAACTTGCTGAGACATCCTTTAGGGGACTGAGCAGAAAACCCTTGCGAGATGTTCCCTTAGCGACTGAGCAAGGCTGAGCAGAAAAAACAACTTTTTGACACAGCCAGAGGAGATTGCTACATTTCTGTAGGGTTTCCCCCTTTAGCAGAGTGAAGCAAAAGAAGTAACATTTTGGGCAGGAGAGAAAAAGTAGAACTCTGCTGGAAAGCCCCTTAAGGAGGGTGGAGCAAAGCTCAGCTGTAGGGGCTCTCTAGGAAAGAAACAGGATTGCTACATCCTGCGGGGATACCATGTCCCACCACACCACAGCTTCAGGTGTAGCCTGACTTGCAGAATAAGTAAGGGTTCCTTTCCCTCCAGAGCTGAGCTGTTGCATTGGGGCTCTGTCCCTCAGAGCGGTTTTAGCAGCTCCAGGTATAGCCAAACTTCCTGAAGAGTCAGTTTATCTCTCATCCCGTCCCTAGAGTTGAAACACACACTTTCAACCACTACTGAATTCTTAGCTGAAAGGGGAAGATCCTGTCAACTCCCACATTATATTCCTTTCTCTGTGATGCTGTACCACTTCCTGTTTCAACTTTCCTACTGCTGGAATTAAAAGCCTGTGCTTCCCAGGCAGTACAGGATCCCACGTGCTAACATTAAAGATGTGTGTCACCACTTCTTGGCTCTGTTTCTCTTTTGTACTGGATTAATCTCATGTATTCCAGCCTGGCCTTGAACTCACAGAGATCCAGATGGATCTATGCCTTCTGAGTGCCAAGACTGAAGGTTTATGCTACCACTGCCTGACTTCTATGGCTAACTCTCTCCTCTGATCTTCAAGCAAGTTTTGCTACACAATATATTACCAGAGCCATGCCTGGAAATGGCACCTTCTTTTAGTTTTCTTATCTGTACATGCAGATAGATCCTTTGGCAGCATGAAAGTCTCAGTGGGTCATGATGGCAGAGTAAACTTCTCTCTCATTACTCACTCTATCAGTACCTGAAACAGACACCAGCGTGACCAGAGGAGCAAGTGAGTGCAAAGATAGAATCATGAATGCAAAGATACAGAAATGCCAGTAGTTAAACACGGATGGGAACCAAACTCACAGGCTTAGTTCAGGGAAATTACAAAATAATAAACAAACAATAGCATCTGCAACAACAACAGCTTCCTTCAGAGCAGAACAACTAGACTCTGAAGTTGTTATGTACTCTAGAATTTCTAGTTCTTGCCAGTTTGGACATTAAAAAACAAAAATAGTCTAATGTCCTCAGAGGAGCAGAAATATGTATCCATTCTCAAGAGGAGCAGTGATTAGAAACTATCTTTTAGTGTCAAGCATTGGATTTAAGAAACAGAGACTTTAAGATGAGTGCTATGTGTATGTTCAAAGAATGAAAAGAATGAAAGCATAGATAGCTTCAATAAGCCAGAAGTTATAACAATGCAAATGGTCCAATAGCAGGAATCAAAATTGGCAGAGTTCAGCAGCAGGTTTAAGGTGACAGAAGGAAGAACACGTCAGTGGATCGAAACACTAGATGAAAAGCAGCACTTCACTCTGTAACTGTTCTTAGGCTTAGAAAAGCATACACTATGAAAGCAGTGTAAGGCATCTCACCTGAAACTACAAGAGGAAAATCAAACAAACCCAAAATGAGTATAAGGAGACTAGAGCAGAAACGGGCAGAAAGGGCAACAGCAGAGAACTCAGTGTAGGGAAGGTGGGAGGGGATGTATCTCCCTCTTCCTCCTCTCCCTTCTCCTTCCTTTTTATTTCGGTCCTCCCTCCCTCCTTTCCTCTTTATTTAAATAAAAATAAAATCCTCCAGCTAAACTGACCATGAAATAAATGAGTGAGAGAAGACAGGAATTTTCAAAGTGAATGAAAAAGAGACACTACTACCATCCCCACAGAAATTAAAATACATATAAGAAACTACTAGAAACAACTTTCAATAATTTTAACAACTTAGGAAAAAGGAAACAATCCACTAAAAGACAGAGGATGATCCACACGTTCTAAACTTGGACATTTAGTTAAATAAATGAAAATATTTTCAGACACACACACACACACACAAAACCTGTGCATGATATATATTTGTAATCACCAAAAATTGAGACTAAAACAAAAGTCTTAGTTGATAAAGAGATAAGCAAATGATGGTACATTCATACAACTAAAATAGTCTACAATAAAAACAATTACTACACAATTTAACATAACTATTGACTTTGAAGTTGATGTTCATATGTGTCAGTTTGAGGAGGGCTGTTGCTGTAGGATTTTGAAAGTCAATCAATATGTATGTCAGATTTACTGTCATTATTAACACTTAAGAAATTTAGTACTTAATTTTTTATTCAATGTGTACTTAATATCTTAATCTCTTTGCTTATAAAAGCATTTACAAACTAAGATCTTGTAAGCAATAATAATGGAGCCATGTTTGTGATATACACTATGCAATAAGTAACAAGACTCCTTTAGCAGAAGCAGTTGAATTATGTCCCATGAAAAGAAATATTCAGTCTATGTTTCCTATACATTTTTCATATATACCAAACCTAAAATTTGCTTTGTTACCATTTGTGATTAGTAGGTTTTGCGTGTCTCACAGGCTTCAGGTCAAGGCACGGCACACCTAACTGGCACAGCATTGATGAGCTACAGTCGTGGCCTCAAATGCCACACAGGTCACGAAACATTAGCTGTTCTGGGCTGTCTAAGACTCAGCACAGCTAGTTTCACCGCCTAGGACTGTGCACACCGTCCTTGCAAGTGTGATATTGAGTATGGTGCATCTCAAAGTAATGAGGAAAGAGGGAAGGCTCATTTCATACTTTCAAAAGTATTAACATGTTAAAACAAGTATTCTGATCATAGTTTTGTAGCCTAGGAAGGCATTCTCATAACAAACACATTTAAAAACTAGGTATTTAGCTCCATTTAATGCAGTTAATAATAGCAACACTTCATTTAAAAGTCAGGACTAGCTCACAATAAAGCACTGAGCTAGTTTTCATGGGGCCCTAGGTTTGATCCCTACCACAAAACGGGGGAATCAATTTAATTTGAAAATGAAGAATACTATGGATTACAGATCATGCATAAGGCCGAATAATAACTTAAATTAGAATTATCCTAGTCATGAATGTTATTTTCTATTGCTATGATAAGTCACCATGACCAAGGCAATTTATAAAGGAAAGCATCTAGTTTGGCCTATGGTTCTAAAGGGTTAGGCTCCATGACCTGGGAATGAAGGCACAGGGTGACAGAAATCAGAGCGCACACTGGGAATGCGGTCAGTCGTTTGGAACCTCAAAGCCCACCCTCGGTAGTATACTTCACTTCCTCCAGAATGGCCGAACCACCCGATCCTTTCCAAACAATTCTACTAACTTGGAACCAAGCATCCAAATACTCAAGACTTATAGTGGTGCCTCATTCAAACCACCACAGAAGCCTTGATTACAGACTTCTGAACACATCAAGAAAAACAGATCTGTTCTTTTATGCTACCAACCTCATAATAATTACTCATGCAATCCCCAATAGACAATTCAAACAGTCCCAGGAAGATTAGCCCGAGAGTAATAATTCACCTCATGACTGTAGGATAAAGTTACACACTTCCCCCTGTAAGCACAAACTTAGTTCCGCACTAAGTTTGACTCAGTCTCTTTTTAAAATGTTTTACTTTTAGATTTGAAACTTTCTTTAGATATAAGAAAATGAAGTTCTTAATGTTAATAAGTAGTTTTTCAGAGGAGACCATTGTGCACAAGCAAATTCACCAGTGTAATGACAGTCTTCAGTTGCTGGTAAAGAAAGTCAGGCAGTTTTGGTAATCATTTCAGCTCATGGTATAACTACCCTAGTGCAGTCAATCTGAGACAGCGCAATAATTTTTTACATGACCTTTTACCTAATGAATTCAGTGTTAGTCATTACACTGATAGAGTCCCTGACAGAACTTTTCAGTGAGAAAGAATTTATTTTGCTTGTAATGTCTGAGGTTTCAATCCTTCAGGGCTGCAGGGGAGGGGGGTATGGGAGGGCGTGGCAAAGAGAATCAACTCACATCATGATATGGCCAGGAAGGAGAGAGACTGAAGAATATTTGTGCACTGCATCATTAGTATGCCCTCTTCTTTCCAACCCCTCGTGTATGCATGCATGAGAGGTATATGGTATGTGCATACATGACTGTTCAGGTACACTTGCATATTTGTGCACATGTATGTTTATGTGTGTGAGTGGGATGCATGTGTGGTCTATATACAAATGTATGTAAAAGTAGATGTGCTCCTATATGTGGTAGTCAACAGAGAATGTCTTGTGTCTTGCTCTATCCCTCTCTGCCATATTGTTTTAAGATTGGGTCTCTCACAAAATGTGGAGCTAGGCTGGTGGCCAGGAAGCCCCAATGATCCTCCTGGTTCTTTCCCTGACAATGCTGGGGTCATAGGTGTGTGTGACCATGGTGCACTGGGAATTTGCACTCAGCTTGTCATGTTCATCCTGCAGTGCTCTTCTATACAGAACCCTCTCTCACTGAATCTGACTTGCCAGTCGGCTTCTGACCCTGTACTCCAGAAAGATATGTGTCTGCGTAATCGGCTTCTGACCCTGTACTCCAGATAGATATGTGTCTGTCTGCGCGATCGGCTTTTACATGGGTGCTGGGGTCTGACCTCGGATCCTCAGGCTTGCACAGCGATCATTTTCCTGGCTGAACAATTCCCCGTCTCCGTCCCCACTGTGATGTCATCTGAGTACTCAACCACTGTAACAGTGCTCCCCACGTTGTTCAGTGATAACAAATCCTCTGTGGAAATGCCCTCACAGGGGCAGCAGGGCCACAGCACAGATGTGCTTTACTAATCACCTAGGTAATTCTCAACCCAATCACATTAACGATCAAGAGTAACCATAACAGACTGCATAAATACTTTTCTAGTGTTTACCTTCTTTTATGGTGCTCTTGCCCTATAGTTCTACCTATTTCCAGGTATGGAGTGGTACTGCATTTTCTGATGCCCTTGTGATGAGTGGGGCTATGTGTCCAGTTTTAGTCGGTGAGTTGGAGATAAAAGTTACATGTGATTTCCTGTCCAGAGTTTTCAGTACCTCTTCAGATCAGGTAAGGGCTCCTGAGCCTGGCTTACCTCTTTATGAGGCTGTGGACTCTCAGCTGCTGTTTGCAAACACAAATTGGCTATCAATTGCCAAGATCTCTGCAATTCTCTTTGCATGTTCCATGCACTCATAAAGGTGCACAAACATCTCTATGCTCTCAACAATATAAATAAAAATTTATGGTGATAGGCAATAGAAGATCTGACTTAGCATGGTCTCTTCTCAAAGAAATAAAAATCATATATGGTAAATGTCACCAGAGTCCAGCTCTGCTGCCTCTAAATATGCACATCTATGATCACAAACAGTTGGCATTGTATTTTTAAGCTTGGTTTTCTCACCAGAATATGAGCTCATTTTGTATTGAGGACTGAATTCTTAGATATTTCTGTAGCTTGTCACTGTGACTAAGATAAAGTAAATTCTCAAAAAAAATTGCTTGATATTTTAATCAATGGTCCTCAAACACCCCCATTATGGAATCTATGGTATATCTTTTTCATGCTGGAGTTCACAAAATCTGAGTGTTCAGCATCTCTGACTATTCCTTCTCACCAGTGAAGTTTTATATTTACACAAACCCATGTCATGGAGGCTTTAAATTTTTGCTAATGAATTCTTCAGTGGCTACTTATTCATTTCAGCATGTTGGAATTGTCTACTGTCTCTATAATACATCTCTTGACCAAGGGTGATTATTTAGTGATCTATCTGTACCTTTCCTCAGGTTCCGAACTTCTTGAAAGCCTAGTGGTTTTAGAAGGAAGCTAGCAGACAGAGCTAATATCATGTAGTTTTATCTTAGGCTTCTCATGGTCCAGCTTTCTTCCCTTTCAACAAGGTACTTTCTCTTCCCTTCTTGATTCACAAGCACACAACTAACACTGTCCTGTCCTGTCCCTGTGATGGGATCAGAATGAAACAATGCCTCATGTTGCCTGTCAACATTTTCAAAAGAAAACTAGGGTAGCTGGCAGAACTTAATAAACTAAGAGAAGAAATGTCTCCAAATTGCTTTCACTTTCTGCTGGAAGGGGATTGACTGAAATGACATTATCTGGTCAGTGTACTTGACCTCATTTTAATTAAAAGATAGAGAAGAGGGACTTTTCTAATGTTCTTGCTGTCTGAATATTCTATTAGAGATAAGAAAGTTTATGCTTTCTAGTGAGAGGGCGAGAATAAGCTGGCAGCATGTCTTGTAGTTCCTGGGTACCCTATCCATGCAAGATGAACCACAGAACAAACTGGTCAAGCCAGTCATAAAAAGTCTTCTACTGGGACACAGAATGCAGAAAACACAATGTGGTTGCAGACTGCTCCTGCATTCTCCAATGTGGACTGCTCCTGCATGCTCCAATGTGTCTGCTGACTGTTCCTGCATGCTCCAATGTGGCTGCAGACTCCTCCTGCATGCTCCAATGTGGCTGCTGCCTGCTCCTGCATTCTCCAATGTGGACTGCTCCTGCATGCTCCAGTGTGTCTGCTGACTGCTCCTGCATGCTCCAATGTGGCTCCAGACTGCTTCTGCATGCTCCAATGTGGCTACAGACTGCTCATGCATGCTCCAATGTGGCTGCAGACTGTTCCTGCATTCTCCAGGGAAGCTGTGGGATTTTGTCAACCTAGTAAAGAAAAGAAAAATAAAATCACAGTTTGAGTTCTCTCTCTCTGATCCTAGTGTTTTCCAAAGTTATTTAATTTGACTAAAAGTTGAATTTGAACCCGAAAGAATTCTCCAAACCCACCAGATCATACTCGACCATGAGGCTAGAAATAATTTTTGAACTTCTTGTGCCTAGACTAATGACACATTGGTCAAGGAAGAGCCAAAAGCCCTGTGGGAGATTCCTGATCATTCCACTTCTGCCTGAAAGGGCACCTGACACTCCCATGGATGAAGAGAGTAGGTCCATAACCAACCTAATGTTCATTTGCCCAGAGAGGGCAAGGAGGCCTGGCTACCTCTGTGCCCGGGTCGGTCCCAGGCTTTGTTTGTTGTTCAAGTGCTTTGCTTTTACAGTGAAAACCTTGGACTGCTCAGTCTGTAGGAGAGAATTTTCCCTCAGGTTCTCATAGCCAGTTCCTTCCACTGGAAAGCAGCTACAGGCACACACTACTTTCCTTTCCAGACCACAAAGGACTGCTTTTAGAAAGGCTTGGGGCAAGTACAGAGACCTCAGGTGCCTGTGGTCAACAACTTGGTGGTGATGATGATGCCTTCTATTGTGTCCTTACTTCCCACCTCAAACATTAGGAGCATTGACTTAGTACTCTGAAGCATCCTGCCTCAGGTCAGAAGGTAGCAGGGGCTGTGTTATATTAGTTCTGGTAACTAATCAAGGGTGGAGCAGTTTGGGAAGAAAGGAAGAAAGCTTTATCACATCTATGAACAGTGAGCACCACACAGCAGGTACAGGTGCTCGCTCTGACTGTCCTGTGGCAGTGAATTTAGGAACTGATGGTAAAGAGCTTGGCTGTCCTCTGCTTGGCTCAACACTGATTCCGTTCTCCTGAGACGACTAAGAGAACTTTCAGACCCAGTGCCAGCTGGGTGACAGGCCTCACACTTCACTATGTTTTAATCTTACAAAATGTAGATACCATCTAGCATTGTAGGTATAGGTTATTCTATCCATTGTTTACCATTTCGTTCTCTGATTTTCTTCCCCTGAGGAAGTTGAATCTCAGAAATATGAAGTCACTTGCTTTAGGTCACAGAGCAGAACTGTGATCATGTCACACAGAAAGAAAAAGACTTCATTCTGTCTTTATTCCCTTGAATTTTGTGCTTTGCCTCTCAGAAGTTAGGTATGAGTTTTAGCCTCACTCTTAATTCACTGCTCCTTCAGATACTTCAAGTTTTAGTTTATAATTTTTCTTTCTTACCCAGAGGTACACATCAGTCTTGTGAGTGCATGGACTTGGGTATACATATATCTTTGCAAATATAAAAAGCATTATTTTCTATAGGTATTATGTTGAAGAACATCAGTCATTCAGCTAATATATACACATATGAAGCATTAATTCACATTTCATTTCTTTCTACCTAGTGATGTGAAGTTCTCCATATATTGCTTTATATTTGTCTAGTTATGTTTTTGTATATTAGATTTATAAGAAATTGACATTCTTCTACTGGTAAAACTCAAGCTTCACAAATAATGTGCTAGGCATCCTTGGGCATGTGAGTCTCTCAGAGGGAAATATCGCATCCATGTGTTTTCAGTGGCAAGTCAAAGCAGGAAAGGGGAGTTGACAGCTGGAGTTGGTGGAATATTTATTTTAAATGCAACCAATAGCAAGGGGAGGGCAGCCCCAGGAAAGGGATAGGGCTACAAAGAGGGCCATTAACATGAATGTAAATCACAGTAGCTTCAAGGACATTTTAATAACAATTTGACTTTTTATTGGGTGAGTAGGAGATGTGCCAGCTTTTTTCTGCATCTTTTAGAGAGATTCTATCTGAACTGCTATCAAGATTACTGAGGGCAGAGGGCTGTTCTGGGAGTAATGGCCATAAATCCAATTAGTAACTCACTTTCTCTTTTGTGCCAGGCTCCATTTCTTCCATGCATGTAGAAGATGATGTGTAGACACTCTGGAACCTGGTCTGTCCTGAAGACTGCATGATATCAGGCCACTAAGACACAAATACTTCTTACATCAGGAAAGGGGTGGAATAAAACACATTAAACTGTGACACTAGAAGTTTCCATGTAAAAACAAAAGAAAACTAGTGTTAAGAACAGATGGCCTTGTGGACTCAATGTAGTCTACACAGTTGTACACTATTTCAATCAACAATATGCTCTTTCCTCACATGTGCAGTAAGGAGACGGGGAATAAAGCTAACATATCAGACTCGAAAAGTCTAGCCCTCCAGTGAAGGAGGAAGCCAGGGAAGGTGGAGGGTGAGAGAATGGGAAGGTTCATGATCCTGCTCAATGACTGAATCACATGGTCAGGGGGAGACTAACATTTTCTTGTCTGGATTCTCTTGAGTCAACCAGGCAAAAGTGTTGGTGTGACCAGTGGACAGGGCTATCAGAGGACCCAGAAGCTGAGCTGACACAGAAGTGTCTTAGATTGTAGACTCATAATTGAGATTTGACAATTAGTTGTATACTTCATGTAAACTGAATAATCTGAGTGATGATGGATGTTTGAAGTGATGGAGAAACTAGTCACCTGGTCTGATTGATAATCTTTATACGTAAAACTATCAAATAATTCCCTATAAGTAATTATAAAAGCATTATGTCAAAATAAAAATAGACATTAAATAATAAATTCTTTAGTAACTAATTTTTATGATTCAAAGATCTGAGATGTTTTGGATGAGAATGAAATTAGTTCAAGACCAAATTTTGATTTTGTTCCTATTACTGACTTTTTGATTTAATATTTCTTAGGGTAAAAATCCTTTGAGACTGAAAAAACACACATTGAGAACCCTTCTCTGGAAGATGGAAGTAGTCACACAGGGTTCTTTATTTCCCTTAATATATCTACTAACCCTATTTCTGTGGGTTGATAATTGGTGCTAATTCATTTATTATCATAATTGAAATGCAGGTATGCATGCATCAATGAAAGATACTCTTATAAGAGCTTACAATAAACAAAAAAACACAAAGGCTTTAGGTTTGAATCTCAGTCCTGTCATTAACCAGTCATCTAGAGCAGGTGATGTAATATCCCATGCTTTGGTTTTATTACCTGTGGAATGGGAGTAATCTTACCTAATTCATATGATTATACTATGTCTGGCACTTAGTAAGCATTCAATAAAGATGCTTCTTTTTCAGTAAGCATTGTTTACTATTACTATTCTTTGAACTACTCCGGGGATTGATCAATGGTATGTGATCTGGGAACTCTATTATCTTCCTTTAAATTACCCAAATGCAGAATCAGTCAGGACAACCATTTGAGTGCAGTGTCTGTTTGGAAGTCAGTGACAGGAAGCACTATGATGGAGTGAGCCAAGAAGAGAGGAATAACCAATGAGTGTGTCTCCAGGGACAAATGAAAAGGATCCAAGGATCTGCTGAGCGGCTGTAAAGAACACTTCAAGGACCATGGGGGCAGTGTTACTTATATGTTATTTCTGAGACAACCACACCAATATACTCTCCAGTTGTGTTTTAAGTGTATGTAAGTCACCTTTCGGTTTGCAAAGCATCATTTGTTGTCATAAGAAGACCATCTTTCATAGCTGATATTGTGGGGAGCTCATGTGGAGATGTTGTACTACTGTTATCTGCTTTGCTATCCCCTTCTTCAGTAACTGACAGAAAAGCATGATCAATATGCCAAAATATTTTTGGCTTGGAAAACACATCTCTGATGCTACATTCAAATTAATCTATTTATCATTCCATTTAAAGTTGGGAAGGTTATCTGGTTCTCAATATTAAGTAAAGAAGTTTCTGGAAATAATGATACTCCTTACAGAAAAGTCTCCACCACACTTACTGTAGAGCACCACAGAATTCTGGCATTAATTCCAAACATAGCAAAAAAGGGTTTACAAGGAATTCAGCCACATCACAAAATCGACACAGACATGCAAGCACAAAAAGACATACATTAAATACAGTAATTGATGTTTTACGAGTTTATATCATACCATTTCTTATCTGTTGGAATTTGCCAACAGACCCATAACAGAAGGCATACTTATAAGAGTATACTATATGGAAAAAGCATTAAACACACAAGCATTTACTTTATTTGCATCAATCTGAGGAAAGGAATTCCTAATCTCTAGATCCCTTTCAGTAGAAAAACACCTCTAATTGCCAAGTTATGCTATAAACACAATGGCATTTGAAAACCTTTTGAAGGGTTGAACTTAACATCATCATAGGACTAATATGGGGCATGTTCACTAATTCAAAGACAATTTCCAAGATTCTAGGCTACCTGGAAGTTTCTGAGTGTGACCGAGGACACAGACTCCATCTCTACTGCTGTGTAAAAACCCAAAATGAACCGTCTGACTAGACTTTTGGGAAGACACTTGTTGGGTCACATGAAACTGCACATACCTGTGTGTGTGTATCCAGGATGTGCTAGAAATATATGTTAATTGTAGGTCAATTAAATATATTATGTTTATGTTTTATACTCAGAAGTTTATTTATTCCGTGAATATGAACAGGGAAAGCTGCTGGGGACAGCATAGAACACAATTGACTCATGATACAGAAGAATTTTCATTTTAATAAGAATTCCCATTTCTTTAATCTTATTGATTTAAGCACCCAAACTTAAGGATGTCCAAAGCTAATCCAAGAAATATGGCATCCGATTTATTCCTTCTGATTGCTAAACTGGACAAAGGAGACTCTTTTACAGGATTTACATAGAAAAAAAAGGTGAGATAAGTTAAACATGACAGTTTATTTGAACAAGACAAAAGGTTTTAGATCTGGATGATATCTATATCTAGATCTGGTCTAGATCCAGACCCAATAATAGTTCATAGTGCCCCAATCTATCACATGTAGCTGAGAGACTGAGGGTGTGCCTTTAAAGATGTTTCTCATGACAATGCCCACCTTCCATAACTGCGGATGTCACGGTAAATTGGGGGATGGTATTTCAGCTCCACTCTGCAACTGTTCACTCCAAATTCAGGTAGACTATATACATTTGGCTCTTTGCTTTTTTTTTTTTTTTTTTTTTAAATTAACTTAGCTTCTGTTTCCCAAGGGGACAGGCAATGTAGCAATGGGGAGACAGCTTGTATATGTAACACTTGTAAGAAACAATTACTCAGACCAATGTAACACTGCAAGAGATGTCAGTTTGTCTAATTTACCATTAGCTACTTCACCAGCAGTGGCAGCACACTGGCTTGGTCACCAAGGCCTCTGTCCTTGAGACTACCTGACAACTGTTTCATCTTTACAGCTTGTTGAAATCACAAACTTGTACCAAAATAGCTACAGTTTGAATTTGGTTATTTCCTCTTTACAACAAACTAACAAACTTGGTTGTAGAATTTAAATGCTGTTACTCTCACACAGACAAGGATATTAGGGCACAGGAGGTGAAATCTAAGGTCACACAACTAATTACCAGCCAAGACAAACCCAGAAGTTGTGGGGGTTTTTTGTTCACGATTTCTCCCAGTAGAATAATGTGCCTGTTAGAGGACTGCAGAAATAGCATTCTAGGCTGGGTTAGATTTATTTCTAAAGTTGATCTGTCCAAGTCTGAACCAAACACCTGATTTGATTTGTAACCAAAGCCTAGAGAGCATCACCCACCCCCATCCCCCTGGGCTGATAATTTTCTTACCAGCTGCTGGATTCCTGCAGGAAATGACTCTAGGCAGCTCAGAGTGAGGAAATTAAATGACTAAATGTCCACGTTTCCTGGTTTTTGTCTACCTTAATTAGCAACTGATTTGGGTAAAGGACAAAACTGGAAACTTTCTAGAAATCAACACTCAAGACTTGGCATTTGTTTATAGTGAAAACAGGGTTCTGACGTCTCCTGTTATTTAAAGGGAGGAACAGTAGCTTTCAGGATAATTTGTGCCTCCAGTAATTGTATTTATTAAACAGTTTCTCTACAAAAACAATTACAGCATATGTATGTGGGAAATATCAATTTCCTTCTTCTTATTCCCAAAGGTGCACTTCAGAAATATATATTTATTAGCAGGGCTAATAGTTTTTATTCAAAAGTTGGTCCTGAACACCTGCAGTAGTTGGAGTATGGAACTGACACTGTGGGAGTCAAAATAAATTATTTATTTCTATGTCTATGTAGAGAGTGGGGAAAACTGAAAGTAGTTACTAGTTTTTATATGTCTAATATATGTAATTGCCTCTTACTTTGCTGTCGTTCACTCATTTTTTTTTTTTTTTTTGGTAATTTTTCCTGAGTATCTACTGTGAGCAAGTTCTTCTCTTAGGTGCTGACGACACAGTAAAATAAGCAGCTTTGTTCCCTTGAAGATAACACTCTAGCTGAGAGAGGCAAAGGGAAGGAATCTGGGAGGTAGCTCTAACTGCTGTGAAGAAAGTGGAGGGAGATGCAGAGGACAGAGGAGCAACACCTCGGTGGAGTAGTCAGGACACTGGGCAGTCCTCAGTGGGTTGCTTGTAGAAACTTAAACATTTACAGCCTCCCTGGTCATCACTGGCAGGTGTCATTGCAGCTCAGTCACTCTGACATTCTGTCCTTTTCAGGCCTCTACAAGCTAAACACGGCAAACTTTCAAAATTAGGAATGACAGAGAACTATTTCTAGAAATCTGATTTTATATCTTAACAAAATAACATCTCTTAAAAATGGAGAGGATGAGGCAGCTTTATTTCCAAGCAAACCTGTTATATGTATTAAGTTAAAACTACCAGTTATGTTTTTTTTGTGAAATTAAATGAAGACCATTTCCCTTTCACAGCATGACTACCAGCAGCACCATCATGCTCCTTCTGAGCATAATATACCAAGCATAAACCTTCCCATGCCTTTTTCCTATTCTCCCAATTGCCTGACATATGGGTGTGATTTTTTTCATCTTAACAGGTAAAGAAAATTTGGTCTACAATATGTTGAATACTTCCCCTGAAATTCCCGAACTAACAAGGACATTGTTGTAGTCTGACATCACTTCTCCATGGAACACTGAAGACCCTCTAAGATTTCCTTCTCTTTTTATGAATAGATAGACACAGCTCTAGTGACCTGTGCAAAAACAGCCAGTGAGCTGGTCCACAGCTAAGACTGGAAGCTGGCTAATAACTCTTCCCATAATTCCATGCTGCCTCCCAGTAAGAGCTGTGCAAATCAAATTCTACAAGAGAAATGCATGGGCCAACTGAATATCCATCAGGAACCAGAGGCTATTTTGATCCCCATCTCATACCATAAGTAGAAAATAATTCCAGGTTCTAACAACAAATAAAATAAAGTTTAGGAGAAAACAAAACAAAACAAAAAGATTCATGACCTTAGAAAAGTGCCAAGATAAAATGTGTAAACTGAATTAAAAATGCTCACTTATAGGGGATACCTTGGCTGCAGTAAAATGGGGCCCAGAGCAAGAGATATCTGTATAGCTATGCCTACCAAGGGCTCCTGTCCGGGGCCAGGGGGGTGGCTCAGCAGGTAAAGGAGCTAGCCGCCAAGCCTGACAACCTGGGCACTGTCCCAGAACATGCATGCTTATCTGATTTAGGCTTAGTTAATTTTACCTGGGTTTACTCAGACCTGTGGGTAGTTGGCAGAGCGGCTTGGGTTAGTTGGTAGGATGATCTCATCCAAGATGACTGCATTCTTCTCTTGTAGTTCATATCTTCGAGCAGAGCACCCTGGATCTGTTTTCAGGTCGGCTTTTCTACTCTCCAAGGCTTGAGCAGGTCACATGTCAGAGCCCAGCTTCAGGCTGGGAAGGCATGTCAATGGCATGCATACAAAAACAAACAAACAAAAAATCTAGGAAAAATTGGGTCAGGATTTATTTCAATCAGACAGATATGTGCATAACCTAGAAACCAGCAAATTCACTAAATACCTGACAGAAACATATATTTGTGCTTACTAAGAGACATACATAAAATTGCAAAATTATCCACAGCAGTACCAGTTACAATATTCTCAATGCTGAGAATGGCCTGAACACTCATCTCTAGTGATGAAGACAGATTGATGGAGTCAGGTGATGGGGTCACATACAACAATGGAAACCTATACAGATAAATAGCCAAGAAGACCGCTAGACAGACAGAAAAGTGTTGAGTCCGAGCAAGCAGGCAGCATCACACCCCTGTGGCATTAGGGTTCAGGCTGGCAGCTCTCCTCTGGCAGGATGGGCAGGAAAAGGTATATCATGTTCTGTTTCTTGGCTGCATAGTGGTTACACAGCCATGTTCATTTTGAAAAGTTCATTAAGATATATACTTAAAGAGCTGGAAAGATATCTTAGAAGTTAAGAATGCTTGCTGCTCTTGCAGAGGACTGAAATTTGGACTCAGCATCTGTGTGGTTGGATGACTCACAATCACCTGTAATTCCAGTTATACAGGGGGTCTGATGCCCTTTCCAGGCCTCATAAGGCACCTGCACATGCATTTATAAGCATTCATGCACAGAGATAAAAATATTTTAAAAAGATGTATGCCTATATCTTGCACTTTTCTTTGTGAATGAGTGCCTACAATGACAATACTTATATTAAAATCACTGACCGACATGAATATTCTTTCATGGGAGTTTGTTTGACTTCAATTTGGTGTTCTGTTTTCTTATTGAGAAACTCAGGTCACTTTAATGGCCTTTATTGTTTTTTGTGTGAAGGTGGCTGCATTTCAAAATTCACCAGACAGTTGATACATCATTGTTAGGCCACCACTTAGCATAGTAAATGTCCTTGGAGAATTCAGAGCACAAGCAGGAGATAAGCCTTCTCATATGAATTAGCTAAACATGTTCCCACTTTGCAGACTGCTCTTCAGACTTCAGTATGCATTGAGTCACATGGAAACTGGCACAATGTGTTCACCATTGGGCCCAGTTCTAAACACTTGGATCTACTAGGTCTGGGACCCAGCCCAAAGCATGCCTTTTAAGTGAATTTACCATAAATGAAAGGGATACAAGAAATACATATGATGGCTTACAACAACTTGTAATTGCAGCTCCAAGGGATCAGATGCCCTCTTCTGGCTAACATGGGCATCTGCATGCATGCAAACACACACACACACACACACACACACACACACACACACACACACAATTTATACAGGACACTGATCTCAGCCATAGAGCTTTCTCTGTGAAAGCAGGCTTTCCCCAGGCAAAAAGCAACATCTAGAAAAACATCAGGACAGCCAGATAGTACTGATGGTACCATACTGCAGATATATCCTTGTCTACATGCAGAAATTACCCTTGATTTTAAATGACACAGATGCTTTCATTTCTCTGGTTTCTAACCTTCAGGCACATGCACTGTTACCTCCTCAGCTTCACCCTTTTGTGATTCTCTAGTCACACCTAAACATTCCTGTGTCTCTGCTGGCCTTTGTTGTCTATGTTGACCTCTGGAATCCTTCCAGCTTCATCACATTGTCCTTATTATAACTGTCTAATACCAGCATCTACAGTACCCCAGGATAGCTCAAGAGATGAGAAAATGGCCTCTGATGACCTCTGACAGTTCTTTGACATAGAACTTTTTCATCCATTCCTCAATAGATTTTGCTCAGCACTTCAAGGGATCTGAAACAAAAGCTTTGAATTTACTATTATCAGGGGTTTGAAGGTATGTGGAAGAGGGTGTGTACCAAGAGTTCATGATAGCTCTCAGGCCTATTTTAGTTACTAACTCCACTAAACAATTCTTTGTGGTAAAGAGTTTTGGAGTAATACTAACCAGCCACAAATTATCTGGAAAAAAAAAAACATGCACTTGCCATGATAACAGAGGTAACTTCTGCAGATTTATTCTCATGGACATTCTGCTAACATCAGCAACAATGACTGGATACTTTCCCAAAGGCTATTGGAGAAGAGAACGGTTCTTTACTTTAGTCTTCCACGGCATGAGGCTTCTCTTTCCTTCGATCCCTCCCCACCTCTGGGCTTAGATTGTGAAGTACACCTGTACTGCTGTTGTTGTACAAGAAGTCTCTAGGTCTCTATTTGTCACACACAACTGAACTTTCTTTTTTAAAAAAAATATTTATTTAATTATGTATACAGTGTACAGAAGAGGGCACCAGGTCTCATAGATGGTTGTGAGCCACAATGTGGTTGCTGGGAATCAAACTCAGGACCTCTAGGAGAACAGTCGGTGCTCTTTTCTCTTTCTCTCTCTCTTTTCATTATGAATAAAGTCACATTTTCTATCCATGTATATTCTTATCCAAGGTCCCTTCTCCCTCCCACACCCTCTCTCTTCTCCACATCTCCCCATCTCCTGCCCAGCATGGGCAGGAGGTCCCAAGGTCTCAGTATTGCTCAGTTCAGCATTCACTCCTCGCAGATCCACTTTCCTCCCCCCAACATCAAAATTGAGTGAGGTGTTCCTCTAGGGAGAGTGGGATCCACGGTGTCAGTCCAAGATGTTTCAGATCCCAAGTTGTTCAGTGGTTGTGGTTTGCAGCTTGGACATGCTTTGCTTTTTGCTTTTTTGTTTAGAGTCCACCAATGAGTGAGTACATCCCCTGCTTATCTTTCTGGGTGTGAGATACCTCGCTCAGGAGGATATTCTCCAAATCTATCCATTTGCCTACAAATTTTAGGATATCATTTTTTCTCACTGCCCAGTAGTACTCCATTGTGAAGAATTACCACAGTTTGTTAATCCATTCTTCAGTTGAGGGACATCTAGGTTGTTTCCAGGTTTTTGCTATTACAAATAATGCTGTTATGAACATACTTGAGCTAATAGCTTTGGAATGTGACTGTGGGTCTTTAGGGTATACACCCAGAAGTGATACTGCTGGACCCTTGGGGAGATTGATTCCCAGTTTTTTGAGGAACTGCCATACTGTATTCCAGAGTGGCTGAACAAGTTTGCATTCCCACCAATAATGGAGGAGTGTTCCCCTATGCTCCAGCATAGGCTGCCATCTGTGTCTTTTATCTTAGACAATCTGACAGGTGTCAGGTGGTATCTCAAAGTTATTTGGATTTGCATTTCTCTGATGGCTAAAGATGTACTTTTTCAAGTGCCTTTCAGACATTCATAATTTATCTGCTAAGAATTCCCTTTTTAGTACTGAATCCCATTTTTTGATTGGGTTATTCAAGGTTTTGGGCTCTAGATTCTTGAGTTCTTTATATATTTTAGAGATCAGTCCTCTATCACTTGTAGGATTGGTGAAAATCTTTTCCCATTCTGTAGGCTGTTGTTTTGTCCTATTGACAGTATCCTTGGTTTTACAGAAGCTTCTCAGTTTCAGGAGGTCCCACTTATTGACTGTTGTTCTTAGTGTCTGTGCCACTGGTGTTATATTTAGGAAGTGGTTGACTGTGCCAATTCGTTGAAGGGTGTTTCCCACTTGCTTTTCTATCAAGTTCAGAGTAACTGGGTTTATGTTGAGGTCTTTGATTCCCTTGGATTTGAGTTTTGTGCAGGGTGACAGGCTTGGATCTATTTGCATTTTTCTACACGCTACCAACTAGCTATGCCAACACCATTTGTTAAAAATACTATCTTTTTTCATTGAATATTTTGGGCCTCTTTGTCAAAGATCAGGTGTTCATAGGTTTTTGGGTTAATGCCCAGATCCTCAAATTGATTCCATTGATTCACAAGTCTGTTTTTATGCCAGTACCAGGCTGTTTTTATTACTGTAGCTCTATAGTATAACTTGAAGTCGGGGATGGTGATCCCTCCTGAGGTTCTTTTGTTGAGCAAAATTGTTTTGGCAATCCTGGCCTTTCCTGTTATTCCAAATGAAGTTGAGTATTGTTCTTTCAAGATCCATAAAATATGGTGCTGAGATTTTGATGGGCAGTGCATTGAATCTGTAGATTGCATTTGGTAGAATTGCCATTTTTATTATGTTGATCCTTTCTATCCAGGAACATGGGAGACCTTTCCATTTTCTGATATCCTCTTCAATTTCTTCCTTTAGTGATGTAAAATTTATCTCAAACTGATCTGCTACTTCCTTGGTTATAGTTACTCCAAGGTATTTAATGCTATTTGCAGCTATTATAAAGGATGACGTTTCCCTTATTTCTTTTTCAGCCCTTTTATCTTTAGTGTATAGACGGGCTACTGATTTCTTTGAGTTAATCTTGTATCCTGCTACATTGCTGAAGGTGTTTATAAGCTGTAGAAGTTCCCTGTTAGAATTTTGTGGGTCACTTACGTATACAATCATATCATCTGCACATAGCGATAGTTTCACTTCCTCTTTTCCAATTTGTGTCCCCTTAATCTCCTTTCATTCTCTTATCGCTTTAGCTAAAACTTCAAGAACTATATTGCATATATAAGAAGAGGATATCCTTGTCTAGTTCCTGATTTTAGTAGGATTGCTTTGAGTTTTTCTCAATTTAGTTTGATGATGGCTATTGGCTTGCTGTATATTGCCTTTATTATATTTAGAAATTTTCCCTATATTTCTGATCTCACCAGGACTTTTATCATGAAGGAGTGTTGGATTTTGTCAAAGTCCTTTTCAGCATCTAAAGATATGATCATGTGGTTTTTTTCTTTTAGTTTGTTTATATGATGAATGACATTTATGGTTTTTCATATGTTGAACAATCCCTGCATTTCTGGGATGAAGCCTACTTGGTCATAGTGGATGATATTTTTTATATATTGTTGTATATGGTTTGCCAAAATTTTGTTGAAAATTTAGGATCAAATTCATGAGTGAAAATGGTTTGTAATTCTCTTTCTTTGTTGTGTCTTTGAGTGTCTTGGGTATTAGGGTAATTGTGGCCTCATAAAAGGAATTTGGCAATATTCCTTCAGTTTCTACTGTGTAAAATAGTTTGAGGAGTAATGGTAGTAATTCTTCTTTGAATGTCTGGTAGAATTCTGCACTGAAACCATCTGGACCAGGGCTTTTATTTTTGGGGAGGTTTTTAATGACAGCTTCAATTTCCTTAAGGGCTATAGGTCTGTTTAGGTAATTAATCTTTTCTTCATTTAATTTTGGTAAATGGTATCTGTCCATTTCTTCTAGGTTTTCCATTTTTGTAGAACACAGATTTTCAAAGTATGATCTGATAATTCTCTGGATTTCTTGGGGGTCTGTTGTTATGTCCCCCTTTTCATTTTCTGATTTTGTTGATTTGGATACTCTCTCTCTCTCTGCTTTTTGATTAGTTTGGATAAGGGCTTATCTATCTTGTTGACTTTCTCAAAGAACTAACTCTTTAATTCATTGATTCTTTGTATTGTTCTTTTTGTTTCAATTGTACTAATTTCAGCTCTAAGTTTGATTATTTCCTGCCGTCTACTCCTTCTAGGTGAGTTTGCTTCTAATTGTTCTAAGTCTTTCAGGTGCGCTGTTAGGTCTCTAGTGTGGGATTTCTCAAGGTTTTTCATATAGGCATCTAGCGCTATGAATTTTCCTCTTAAGACTGCTTTCATTGTGTCCCACAAGTTTGGATACATTGTGGATTCATTTTCATTGAATTCTAGGAAGACTTTGATTTCTTTCTTAATTTCTTCCTTGACCTAGAGGTGGTTTAGCTGAGTGATGCTTAGTTTCCATGAGTTGGTAGGCTTTCTGTGATTTTTGATGTTGTTGAACTCTATCTTTAGGCCTGATATGATACAAGGGACTATTTCCATTTTTTTTGTATTTATTGATATTTGCTTTATGACCAATTATGTGGTCAATTTTAGAAAAGTTCCATAAGGAGTTGAGAAATATGTTTATTGCTTTGCATTTGGGTGGAAGCTTCAATAGATATCTATTAAATCCATTTGCATCATAACCTCTGTTAGACTCCTTATTTCTCTGTTGAGTCTGTGTCTGGTTGACCTATCTAAGAGTGAAAGTGGGGTGTTGAATCTCCCACTATTAGGGTGTGAGAATATATGTGGGATTTGAGCTTTAGTAGTGTTTCTTTTACATAAGTAGGTGCCCTTATATTAGGGGCATAAATATTCAGGATTGAAATTTCCTCTTGACCAATTGTTCCTACAATGAATAAGTAATGACCATCTTGGTTCCTTTTAATTGCTTTCAGCTTAAAGTCTACTTTGTTAAATATTAGGAGAACAACCCCAGCTTGTTTCTTAGGACCATTTGATTGGAAAATCTTTTCCCAGCCCTTTACTCTGAGCCTGTTTCTGTCTTTGTGGTTGAGGTGTGTTTCTTGTATGCAGCAGAAAGATGGCTTCTGTTTTTTTTCCATCTTGTTAGCGTGTGTCTTTTTATAGGTGAGTTGAGTCCATTGATATTAAGGGATATTAGTAACCACTGATTGATATTTCCTGCTATTTTTGGTGGTAGCATGTATGTATTTTTTTTCCTCTGGGCTATTCTTATGTGGGATTATTGATTGTTTCTGGTTTCATGGGTATATCAGGGGTCCTTCGGTTGGAGTTTTCCTTGTAATACTTTCTGTAGTGCTGGACTGGTAGATAGATATTGTTTCAGTCTGACTTTTTCATGAAATATCTTGTTTACTCCATCTATGGTGATTGATAATGTTGCTGTTATTCTGATGTGTGTGCCCTTATAAGTAAGTTGGCCTTTTTCTTTTGTAGCTCTTAAAATTTTTCCTTTGTTATGTATGTTTTGTGGCTTGATTATTATGTGGCAAGTGGACTTTTTGTGGTTCATATCTATTTGGTGTTCTGTAAGCTTCTTGTATCTTTATAGGCATTTCTTTCTTTAAGTTAGGAAAGTTTTCTTCTATGATTTTATTGAATACATTATCTGTGCCTTTGAGCTGGTATTCTTCTCCTTCTTCTATTCCTGTTATTCTCAGGTTAGGTCTTTTCATAGTGTCCCAGATTTCCTGAACATTTTGTGTTATGGCTTTTTTGGTTTTAGTATTTTCTTTGACTGATGTATCTATTTCTGCTACTGAGTCTTCCACTCCAGAGATTCTATCTTCCATCTCTTGAATTCTGTTGGTTATGCTTGTATCTGTAGTTCCAGCTCATTTCTTCAGGTTTTCTATTTCCATCTTTGCCTCATTTTGTGCCTTTTTTATTGCTTCTATTTCAGTTTTTAGTTCCTGGAATTTTTCTTTCATTTTTTGGTTTATCTTTTCTTGATTTTCTTTCAAGAATTTGTTAATCCCTTCTAATTTTTGTTTGTATTTTCTTCTATTCTTTAAGGGAACTTTTCATATCTTCTTTGAGGGCGTCAATGATCTTCATAAAGGTGTTTTTGGTGTTGCTTCCTTCTGCTTCCTCTTCATTGCTCCTTTCAGGTCTTGTAGTTGTAGAACCACCAGTTTCTTGTGCTGTTGCCTTGTTGTTTTTTATATTGTCATATGTATTTTTGCACTGGTGTCTGCCCATGGCTTCAGTTGTTCACGATTAGGCAGCTCCTAGTCAGTTGTGGCAAGAGGGCTTGTGTATCTCTTGTCTTCTCTGAGCAAGGGGTTTGCTAGATTTTTGCCTCTGTTCTGGACAGGGGTCTGAATTTCAAAACTTCAGTCCTTCTCTGCTGATGCAGTTGGAGGCGGGGCCAGCCATGCAAGGTCCCCTCTTTTAGGTGGAGGTGGAGGAGCCCCTCATAGCCAAACCCTAGTTCTGTCTGCTAAGGAGAGTCTATGATCAGGCACTACAGATTGATCCTGGTCTCCGAACACAACTTTCCAACTTTCTGGTTGGGGGAATCACGCGCTGGAGCCTCCAACTGAACTTTCATAACTGCTGACAGTAACTTTTAATTTCTGCCTCCCCACAACCCTGTGGTTTGACTATTTTAAATATTCTGTGTAAGAGAATCATGCAGATTTATCTTTCTGTGTCTGAGTTCACTTGACACAATTACCTCATGAGTCATCCATGTTGCGATATATTTTAAAAGTTCCTTTTTAAAAGTCAAATCATATTCTATTGTACGTATATTTTATATTTTCTTTATGCATCTGTTGATAGACATTTAGGTCACTTTCACATTGAGTGTCGGTGTGTGTGTATGTGTGTGTAAATACATTCTTAGTGTGGTTATATATGTATACATGAATGTAGCTTGTAAGTGTATGTATGTGCATGTATTTATGCCCATGTGTACACACATGGCCACAGAGGTCTCCATCTTCCTCTGTCACTCTCTACTGACACAGGATTTTTTCCTGAACCTGTAACATGTGTTTGTGTTAGGTATCTGCTCCCCAATCCTGAGGTAACAGGCATATACGTCCATGTCCAACTTATTACATGGGTGGTGAGGATTTGAACTCAGATTCTCATGCTTGTAAACAAGTACTCTTACCCACTTAGCCATCTCTGCAGGACCCTACCTTTAGGCCTTGGCTATTGTGACTAATGTTGCTGTGTATTTGGGAGTATTCCTGTCTTCTAAGACACTGCCTTGGATGCTGAGTCAAATGGCAGTTCTGTTTTAATGTCCAGAGGAGCATTTGAGCTGTTTTGCAGGGACTGCAGCATTTATCTGGCTCATGAAGACAGAATCAAGATTTTTGCCATGTTCTCATCAACCCTTGGGGCTAATAGTCACCCTCCCAGGTGTAGACTTGAGATGGCTTTATGGACTAGTGTTGCTAAGTCAATAGCAGTAAATTCTCTTAAGTATTTTCTTACTCTTTTAAAAACAATTTGACACATACACACAATGTATTGTGCTATTACTCGCACATTATCTCCTCCTCTCCATTCCTGCTGACCCGTCTCCTTCTCAGCTACTTCCCTCTCAGCCTCTGTGAAGTGGGGCTGTAATGAATGTTTCCATGGAACCTTGAGAAGATGCTTACCCATTCTGAAAATCATAAGTGACGGCAAAGAGATAAACATCTTCCCCGCTTTCCTTTTGTGTATCTTGGGGTAAGCAAATGGCAGAGCTAAATTCCTTTCACTGAACAGCTACTGAACTAAGGAGGGTGAGAATGAGCAAATCACCCTTTGTTCCTACTGGCAGCACCTGGTTCAGGTGACAATCTCTAATGGCTACCTATCCCACTAGATGAATGTGGATCAAAAGGACAGACACCACCTGAATCCACAGGCCAATTTAACACTCCTCGTAGTGGGAGAAGTGCCAGCACACACCTCTGAATACTAGGCAATAGAACAGAAGGACTGGAGCTGGAGAAATGGCCCACTGGGCAAAACATTTGCCATGCCAGTGTGAGGACTGGAGTTCAAATCTCCAGGACCCACATGAAGGCAGGAATGGTGGTGTCTTCAGTGCTTCCAAGTCGAGATGGGGCAGAGATATGAGAATCCCTGGAAGCTTACAGGACTGTGATTCAGACATTGCACAGTGGCAGAAACACAAGGGAGGCCCTGCCTCAAAGTTAAAGGTGAGAACTGACAACCTTCCACATTTGTGAGCCTGCATCCACACATAAAGGCGGGTGCATATGTACACATTACACAGACGCACAGATAAAGTATCCTTGTTCTGTAGATGGCATTACCTGATTACAATCAATTCTTAATCTCTCAGGTCATGGAAATATGGATAATAGGGAATGTCCTCAGTGATACCATGAGGCTTTAGTACCCAAGCATGTTATAATAAAGGACTTCCTATAGCAATGAGACCTTAATTTTTTTACTCATATAAATGACATTTAAAGAAAAAAAAAACAAAGCAGATGCTTTTAAACACATACAAACCATTTGCAATATGCAAATGTTTTAGGACCATTTCCTCCCAAGTAATACATCCCCTTAAAGCATTTTTTGAGACATGTATGGAAATCTGAAGACAGACTGGAATAAGATGATGCTAAGGAGTCCCCAGAGTTCTATCTGATTTTATGACAGTGTCAGCATGTGTTTAAAAAGCAAGATTCTTAAATATCAACAGTGTTCCAGGTGGTATACCAGCTTGGACTTCCTTTTAAGACTGTGATTTGGTTGTGCTGCACATGACATGCATCTTAGAGGCTCTCTGCCACAAAAAGCTGGAAGAAAGAAAGAATTTTAACAATGCTTAAAATTGTGTGGTTAATACAAAGTATCTGCATAGCTCTATTTGTGTGCTCAAAGTTTTCACATTAAAAAATCTCACTCCTAAATAAGGGCAAGTAGCTTTGACACCAATCCACCTGTAGAATTTGCATAAAACTCCAAAGTCAAACATTTTTTATTGTAAAAGATTTTTCCATACACTATATTCTAATCTTGGTTCTCCTCATCTAACTCTTCTTTTCTCTTTCTTTAGAAAACAAACAAACAAACAAACATACAGGAAACATGCATTCATGATTGCACACACAAAGAAACCACACAACCCACAAAATCAGAAATTCTACAAAAAGATTTTTGAGTTTGTTTTGTGTTGGCCAACTATTCGTGGGCAGGAGATCTATTCTTAAGTTAGTGTATCTGGTGAAAGTCTATTGGAAAAAGCTGGTTTTTCCTTTGCAAGTGTCAGTTGTAGATGGCTTCTTGGTTAGGGGAGGGAACCTGTGTCCACTTCCGTCTCTTAGCACTGGGACCCAGTCTGGCCTGACTTTATGCAGGCTCTGTACATGCTGCCATAGTCCTTGTGACTTTATATGTGTGCCAATCCTACTGTGTCTGGAAGACACTTGGAGTCACCCATCCCATCTGGTTTACATCTTTCCATTTCTTCTCCCTCATCTATTCCTGAGTTCTGAGGGGAGGGTTTGATGAAGACATTCCATTTAGTACTGAGTGTAACACATTCTCAAGCTGGCAGTGCAGGCTCTTATTGTGAGGAGTTTAGGGCCACTGGGGCCATAATCTTGTGCCCTTTTGAGTCATCTGAGTGGTTCAAAGGCTTTTAATCAAGGCAAGTAGACTAATGTTGAGCCTTCAATCAACTTACAGTATTTATTAAAACACAATGTAAATTCAAGGTGTCAGAACGGGGATTTCTAAAAATGGATTTAAACTGTTAGACTACATATTTCACAATAAACAATGAACCTCACTAAGTTTTCTTTCCTTTCCTATTAGCCCTTTCCCATAGCATGGTACTGGAGAGCAAACCTAGGGTGGTGTATATGCCAGGCAAGCACTCTGCCATTGTCCTATATTTCCAGCCTTATAAGTTTTGCTTGTAACCAATGCTATTAGATGGTTTCAACTCTGAATGCCATAGGAATCAGCTGGGATCTTGCTAAAATGAGACTTGTAACTTAAGTCTGAGATGAAGGCCTGGAATCTGGCACTTTGAATGCAGCATGGAGGTTGCTGTTCTGTGAAGCCCATTTGATGATGTAGGCCTTAGAGAAATGAGTATCCATCTATTTATCTATCTATCTATCATCTATCTTTCCATCATCTGTCTAGTCAACTATCAGTCTACCCATTCATCTATCTGTCATTTATTTATCTGTTTACCTATCTGTGGTGATTTAAAATAAAATGCCCCCAAAGGGAGTGGAACTGTGAGGAGGTGTGGCCTTGTTGGATTGAGGCAGACTTTGAGCTCATGCGACTCTCAGTGAGACAGTTCACTTCATGTTGCCTGCAGATCATGTATCATGTCTGCCTGCACACAGTCATGTTTCACCATGATGACTGTAGTGGGATTATGTTATGTTGCTACTGTTTCCTGTCATTGTAAATATTTGTCCTGCCTATGGGTTTAATAAAAGCTGATTGGCTAAAGGCAGACAGGAAATGTAGGTGGGGCTACCAGGCTAAGAAAACTCAGGAAAGTCTCAGAGCAGAGACAGATGCCATAGAGTTGCCAGAGAAACAACATAGATTCTAGGAGACAACACAGAGGAAAAAAGTTGAAATGCTGCTCTGAGAAAAGGTACTGAGCCTCAGGGCTGAACAAGAAGGGTTGAATTCAGATGAAGGAGTTCACAAGTTATATGCCTAGGTCCTAGGTCAAGCAACATAAAAATAATATAAGTGTCTGTGTGATTCTGTGGGACTGTGTGTGTTTCTGTGGGACTGTGGTTCTGAACCTTGAGGATAGGCCGGAAAGTCTGGCCAGAAATCTATTACAACAGATGATAATGGACTAAACCTCTGAAACTGTTAGCTAGCCCCAATTAAATCTTTTATAAGAGTTGCCATGGTTAAGGTCTTCATGCTCCATGGTCAATGGAGACACAATCTATTAATGTATTATCTATTTATCCACCCATATATCAACCATCTGTCTGCTTATCTATATACCCATTGTCTATCTATTGTTGTTATCATTGTTTATTATCTATTATCACATTTATTAAAATTATATAAGGACATGAAAAAAACAAGGATTTCCAAATCAAACTGAAGTATATTTCTCTTTATTTATGATTTCCAAAAAGTATGTGTGTATTATTAGTTCTAAATAAAGCTTTATTATAAGTTTAGAATGATATACCAAATGAGTATATGAAAGCTGTGCTATATGAGGGCTAAGAAAGGGTCCCTTGGTAAAATTTAAACAGGATGAAGAAGAACTTGAATGAGAAACTGTCTTAGATCTATCTGAATGGAGACCTAGACCCCCTGACAGTGTAACTCTGTGCTAGTTGGAAGTCTACATTGAGGCATCTGTGTAATGAGATCATGTTCTGTTACATTGTAATTATTTGTCCCTCCTACTGGTTTAATAAAAAGCTGATTGGCCAGAGTCAGACAGGAAGTGTGGGAGGGACTACCAGACTAGGAAAACTCTGGGAACAGGAAGAAGAAGGAAGATGCCAGAGAAATGCCAAGAGAGACACAAGTAGAGAGATACCAGAGAGACACCAGCAGATGTAAAGGAAAGAAGATAACCATGTTGTTCTGAGAAAAGGTACCAAGCCACATGGCTAAACAGATTAATGGAAATAGTAAGTTAAGATGAAAGAGCTAGGTCTGAGCCATAGGTCAAACAACATGAACTTTATATAAGCCTTTGTGTGATTATTTGTGGCTAGGCTGAAGCAGGTCTGTGAGTTGGTCCGAACCTCAGGGGCTAGGCCAGAAAGGCCAGACCAGAAACATCCTATTACACACCTGGGCTATGCCAATGCACACACAGAGGCAGGCAAAAAGTTGTAGCCCCTGCACTTAAAGAACTTACTCATAATCTAGAGACAAAATGCATTTAAACAATGGTAGTAAGGGACTAGCATAGGTGGGAGTGAGACAGAAAAGGGAAATTGAATCTATGGCCATGGAGTTGGGCCTTTAGACTTGAAGTCTTCATGGTTGAAGAAGAATTCGTTAAGTATCCAGGTAGTAGTCCAGGCAGTTCCCTGTACATGACAGTCAGGTATGCTATTCTTGGTCTGTCAATGCCATTCTCTCCTATCTCTACCCTTAGCTTCTAAGGTCACTTCCTGAGAGCAGCTTCTCATGGGTGTAAGCTAGTTTAGTCCATAGGCACGCCACAGGCCACAGGCCATAGGCAACTCCCCAAAGGTCTGATGCCCATCATTCTGGCAGTTGTCACTCAGTGTTGATGGATACACACCTTTGCACAGCAACCTGGGTTTATGCAGCAACTCCCCCTCCCTGCCATTTCCCAGCAGCTCTTGCAGTCTTCTACCCCACCTTGCCTTTGCCGGGTCTTATCTTTTGCTCTGCACAGAGGGCCAGGGCCACCTGATTTTTAACATACTCTTTTTTTTACTTAAATTCCCCACTTTCTCAAGGGGGCTTTTTATCATGTTACAAAAGAAAAATTTGCAAGAGTCCCAGAGCCTACATCCCTATTTCTTCCTCCATCTCATCCCTGTGTCACACCTCCATCTCACTACAGACTCCCACTCTGTTTCCATACACTCTGGCTCCCTCTGCATCTGAGGAATGGTTCCTTGGTCTGCTGTTTCCTGGGCTCCTTGAGAACCAGGCAGAAACTGTTGCGTGAGTTTCTTTCGTTTTATGGTCCTAGAAATTGAGACAGAGCCTCACATGCTAGCAAGCCCTCTGCAACTAAACTCCAGCTCCATCCAGTCATGGGTCAATCAGAGGTGAATTTCCTGCCATAGTCACCCCCAATGCCCACTCTGCCAGATGGGCAGGACTCTTGGTAAGGAAAGAATGAGCCTCCTGAGTCTTTTCTCTTTATTTGTATCACCACTATTCTGTTATCTCATTTTCTTCCCTCAAGTCTATGTGAGCTAATATTCTCCAGTGAATAACCCCACTCTTGTTTAGGGTTCAAGGACCTCAGAATACCATGCCCTTTCCCCCTCTCCAGTATAGGGCAAGTTGGACCACACCTTGCATAATTCCTCACTATGTATGTAAAACCAGCCAGAAGCCTTATGTCAAACAAGATAGAAGATTTTGGGTTAAAGAAGTAGTTTTCTATTCAACAAAGTAGAACTTCCTTCTAAAACTTTCAGTATGAGAGGCACTTTGACAGACCCCTGTGATGCGTCTTACATACCCTCTAAGTCTAGATTTAAGGAACTGAAACTGAGATCTTTCTTATGTTTGCTTCCAAGTCTCAGGGTCTTCATGAGTAACCAACTGGCCTGACTCTCACACCTTTACTACTTTACTACTGAGAAAAATGAGTAATGCCTTGATCCATGGCCTGAATCATCTTAGCCCTGAGGAACATTATAAACACATCCCTGCAAAAGATTCCAGTATGTATAGTAACGTGGTGTACTTTGTGATAGAATTACAATTATAGACCCATTAACCACTGTCTTGAGAAATTCACTGGCCTCTTGGTTCCCATTCTCTTCCACCTCACTGAGCTTCCAGGCTGCACTTAGCCATTCTTTCTTATCTTGCTTCTGTGGCTCTGTTCTCAAGCTTTCTCTAATCTCTCAGATTCATATCCAAGCTTTTCCTGCCTATATTTCCTCCTTTAAACATCTGCATTGTCCAAGATTTTGTTCTCGGCCTCCTTATTTTTCTCAGCTGAGTGTTTGTCCTAAAATGTCCTAATGATGTTGGAATATCAGAAGTATTCTGTCCCACTCTCTCTGTTCCTTTTTCCCAGTCCAGGGCTGGGGTGTGACACAGAGCTTTATGCTGGCAAATGCTTCAGCACTGAGATATGTCCCTTGGTCACTTCTTTCTCATCTCTGAGGTGGTTCTTTCTCTCATCACAGCATACAGCTATAAAAAAACCTTAAACCTCTCAAATACCAACCTAAAAAACTATCTTGTCCTTGTTCACTTCTCTAGTTTGATTTTTGTTACTGTGATAAAATGCCCTGGAGAAAATCAAGAGAGTAAAGGTGAGTTTATTTCTGCTCATGTTCTCTGATGATAGCCCATCATTTCAGAAACTCCAGCAAGTATTTCCATTATACCCACAGTCAAGAGCAGAGAAAAAGAAATGCACCCATGCTGCCTCCCCCTCTTTTATACTGTTCAGGAACCCCTTCCTAGGGGATGCTGATTTCCAAAATGGACTTTCTACATCAATTAATGCCTGAAACATCATGTCTCTGAGGCCAACCTGATCTAGTTCATTTCTCATTCATCTCTTCCCAGGTGATTCTAGGTGGCAAACTCATAACTAAGAACTAACCAAAGCATCTACCTTTCCAAGTCTAGTGAATTCCAGGGAATTTGGGATGAATTTCCAACATGGGCTTCAGAACAGCTCTTACATGGCAGACATGGCCACAAGATCTCATTATACCCCTACAACACTCTGATGGGATGGCATTCTCTCCCTTCCTATGCCTAACCAAGATTTCCTGTGGTCCAGGCATTTGCTCAAAGTGATACAGTGAACAGGGAGTGAGTAGTAAGTAGATCTATGACTTTGAATAGCTTTTTTTAAAAATCAAGATACTTATTTATTTGTAAAATTCTCATAAAATATATCCTGATTACAGTTTCTCTCCCTCTACTCCTTAGAGTTTCCTCCTCCTTCTCTCCCCTCTGGACCAACTCCCTTTCCGGCTTTTACTAGAGAAGAAGAGGCTTCTGAGAAAACAGCCAAACACAATAAAATATAATAAAAATAAAACAAAACCACCACATTGAGGCTGGACAAGGCAACCCAACAGAAGAAAAAGAGACCTCAGAGAAGGAACAAGAACCAGAGGCTCCCTCATACTGAGGACCTGGTGCAAGACCTGCCTTGGGCCCTGTGCTTGCACTTCAGGCTCTGTGAGCTCATTTACACCTTCCGTAGTTGATTCAGAGGGCGGGCCATGTTCTCCTGGTGTCCTCCATACTCTCTAGCTATTACAATTTTTCTTTTTCTTCCGAGGGATTCCATGAACTTTGAAGGAAGGGATTTGATGAAAACACCCTATTTAGACTCTCTCTCCTTAAAATGCCCCACTGTGGATTGTTTGCATCTCATCTGTCCACCTCTCTGATGATGACTGGATAAGGCACCAATCTATAAGTACATCAGAATATCATCAGGAGTCTTTTTATTGATCCTTGCTGTTAGGCCAGTCATGTTTGGTTTTTATCTTAGATCTCTAGGCTATCTAGTCTCTGGTTCTTTGGCTACCCAAGCAGTGTCAGGAATGAGTTACATCTCATGGAGTGGGCTTTAGGTCAAATCAGACATTGGTTGTCTTCTCCCAAAAATTCTGTGCCACTGTTGCCCTGGCATATCTTGAAGGCAAGACAGATTATATTGTATAAATGTACCATTTTTACCCCTTTCCATTCTACTGTTAAGAGACATGTAGGCTGTTTTCAGTTTCTTGCTATCGTGAATAGATCAGCAATAAACATAGTTGAACAAGTGCCCCTGTGGAAGGATAAATTGTCCTTTGGGTATATGCCCAAAAGTGGTAGATCTCGGTCTTGAGGTAGATTTATTCCCACCTCTCTGAGGACCCATCATATTAATTTCCATAGTGATTGCACAGGTTTGTACTTCTACCAGCAATGAATGATTTCCCTTTATTACAATCCTCTTCAGCATTAACTGTCATTTGTGCATTGATCTAAGTCATCCTGACAGGTGAAATCTCGAAGTCATTTTGATTTGCATTTCCCTGGTAGCTAAGGATCAGGATCTTGAACATTTCTTTAAGAGTTTCTCATCCATTTGGTTTTCCTCTGTTGAGAATCCTGTTTTTATCTGTTCCTCATTTTTTGATTGGGTTATTTCATTTTTGATTTTTAGTTTCTTGAGTTCTATATATATTTTAGGTAACAGTTCTCTGTCAGATACAGAGTTGGTAAAAATTATTTTGCTATCCTATAGGGTGCTGTTTTGTCATTTTGATGGAGTCCTTTGCCTTACAGAAACTTTTCAGTTTCAGGAGGTTTCATTTATTAATTGTTGATCTTAGTGTTTATGTTATTGGTGTTCTGTTTAGGAAGATATCTCCTGTGCCAATGAGTTAAAAGCTATTCCTCACTTTCTCTTCTATTAGGTTTAGTGTATCTGATTTTAAATTGAGGTATTTGATCCATATGGACTTGAGTTTTGTACAAGTGCTAAGTGTGGATCTATTTGCATTCTTCTACATGCAGATATCCAGATTGAGCAACACCATTTGTTAAAAATGCTGCCTTCTCCGCCACCAGTGTATATGTCCAATTCTGGCTTCTTTATCAGAAATAAGGTATCCATAGGTATGTAGATTTATATCTGGGTATTCAGTTCAGTTTTATTGATGAATGTGTCTGTTTTCATGACAATACTATGCAGCCTTTATTATTAATTTTTGTAGTATGATTTGAAATCAGGAATAGTGAGACCTCCAATAGTTCTTTTATTGTTCAGGGTTGTTTTAGCTGTCCTGGAATTTTTTGTCCAGCTGTCCTTCAATTCCATATGAAGTTGATAATTGTCCTTTCAATGTCTGTGAAATATTGTTTTTGGAATTTTAATAGGGATTGCATTCAATCTGTAGATTGCTTTTGGTAAGATGACCATTTTTGTTGTGTTAATCCTATCAGTCTATAAGCATAGAAAATCTTTCTATCTTCTGATATCTTCTTGACGTTTTTTTCTTAAAAAAACTGAATATTTTTATCACTGTGATGGTTTGAATAAAAATGTCCCCATGAGCTCCCAGGGAATGGCACTATTAGGAGGTGTGGCTTTGTTGGAGGAAGTGCGACACTAGGGGTGGGCTGTGAGATGTTAGATACTCAGGCTACCCCCAGTGTCACCTTCTTTTTCTGTTGCCCGAGGTTCTGGACATACAACTATCAGCTCCTTCTCCAATAAAATGTCTGCCTGCAGGCTGCCATGTTTTTCACTATGATGATAATGGACTAAAACCTTTGATCTGTAAGCCAGCCCCATTTAAATGATTTCCTTTGTAAGAGTTGCCATGCTCATGGTGTCTGTTCACAGCAATTAAAACCTTAAGACAGAAGTTGGTACCAGGGACAGCGGTATTGCCATGACCGGCCAGGCCATGTTTTTATCTGGAGGAATATGGTACGCTTTGGGATTTTAGAAAAACAATTAGACAATTTTATTGGGGCTAAACAGGCCATACAAGTAGAAACTTGGAAGACAATGGTGCTGAGGATAAACTTTGGAGGCCTGGTTTAAGAGATTTCAGAGGAGAAGAATATTACTATGTAGCCTAGGGACTGGATCTTGTAATATTTTGGTGAAGAATGTAGCTTTCTTCTCTTGTCCAATCTGAGGCTAAATTGAAGAGTTATGAATTAATAGTGTTGGCAGAGGCAGTTTACCGACAGCATGGTATTGAATGTGTTGGTTGGTTTTTAGTGGCCATGCTTGTGCAGATCTATAATTAAAAGGAGCAGACTGAGCAAGGAAAAATACAAAAGGTACACTTTAAGGAAGAAAAGGGCACTGAGAAGTTCAATGGAGCTAAATCCAGTGTTCAAGGAGATAAAAAAATTAAAGCAAAGCCTGATGCTAAATGGAATAAAGGGAGTGGTGACCCAGGGCAAGATCCCACTCAACTAAGCTTCCAGCTTCTAAAAAGGGATTATAGAAAAGCTCAGAGCCATGTGTGATGGTGCATGGCTTTATTCCTGGCATTCAGGAGGCAGAGGCTGGTGGTGAATCTCTGAATTCAAGGACAGCCTGGTTTACAGAGCATGTTTCAGAACATCCAAGCATAGGTAGTGAAGGAAAGCAGAAAGCTGATGAAAATATAATTGAATGAGGGGGCCATGTTCCAGCCCCAGCAATCAGCAGAATTTGGCAGCTTTGGCCACATGGTTCTGGCTTTAGAGTCAAGGGTATAAGAAAGGGGCTATGGAATCCCCTTCATAGCTACGAAAAGCCTTTGAGGCCTGGCCTGTATCGGGGATGTCTCTGCATAGAGGCTTAGGGAGGCCATGGTGTGAAGTTGTAAAGTTGAAGCCTGGATTGACTGGAAGATTCCAAAATGTTAGAAATGCCAGAGTAATGGGATACGTACCTAGGAGAGCAGTAGGTTGTACACAGAACCAGCCCAAGAGAAATAATTGTGTTGCAGTCAACAAAGCTAAAAGGAGTTAGAGATCTGAAGAGTGTTCTGGCATCAGTTATGGAGATGCACAGTTTGGAGTTTGCCCAGCTGGTTTACACTTTTGAATTAGTCCAGTATTTTCTAATTATGCTCCCTTTCATCCCTTTTGAAATAGTAACATATACCTTGTACCATTATATGTTGGAATAATGTGATCTGTTTTATCATTTTGATTTTATAGAGATTACAATGAAGAGATTGAGACTGATAGACTATGGGACTTTTGCATGACTATATGACTACAAGCCTATGAGGGCCACAGAGTAGAACATAGAAGTTTGAATGAAAATGGCACCCATATGCACATAGGGAGCGGCACTATGTTCGGGTTAGGGTTTCTGCTGTTGTAAAGAGATACTATGACCACAGCAACTCTCATAAAGGAGAACATTTAATTGAGACTGGCTTACAGTTTCAGAGATGTAGTTCTTTATCATCATGGCAGAACATGGTGTCATGTTGACAGACATGATGCTGGAAAGGTAGTTGAGAGTTCTATATCTTGATCTGTAGGCAACAGGAAGTGAACTGTGAGCCACTCTCAACCTTGCTTGAGCATATGAGACCTCAAAGTTTGCCTTCAAAGTGACACACTTTCCCCCACAAAGCTAAACCTGCTACAATAAGGTCACACCTCCTAATAGAGCCACTTCTTATGGGTCAAACATGAGTCTATTGAGAGCCATTTCCTATTTAAACCACTACATACTATAAGGAGGTGTGGCCTTGTTGGAGCAAATGTGGCCTTTTTGGAGGATGAATGTTACTGGGAGCAGGTTTTGAGGTTTCAGATGCCTAAGTCAGGCCCAGTGTCATTTTCTGTCTCCCTGAGGATCTGGATGTAGAACCCTCAGCGCTTTCTCCAACACCATGTCTGTCCAGATGCTGCCATATCCTGCCATGATGATAATGAGCTAAACCTTTAAAACCACAAGTCAGCCCTAATTAAATGCTTCCCTTTATAAGAGCTGCCATTGTCATTGTGTCTCTTCACAGCAATAAAAACCCAAACTAAGACAATTATACAAGTCATTTGCCTGCTTGGGTAGAGTTACTACAAGTTATTTATATTATGTCTGCTTATATCTGTAATATTTCCAAGACTTTTACCATGAAGGAATGTTAGATTTTGTCAAAGACTTTTTTCTGCATCTAACGAGATGATCATGTGGTTTTCTTTTTTCTTTCTGCTTGTGTATATAGGAAATGACATTTATTGATTTTTATATATTGAGTCATCCCTGCATCTCTGGGATAAAACCTACTTGATCATGGCGGGTAATCTTTTCCATGTGTTCTTAGACATAGTTTGCAAATATGCTCATAAGGGAAATTGGTCTGTAACTCTCTTTCTTTGTTGAGTCTTTATGTGATTCTGGTATCAGAGTAACTGTGGCCTCCAAAAGCAAAATAGGTAATGCTCCTCCTGCTTGTATTTTGTGAAATAATTCGAGAAGTATTGGCAAAAAGAAGATTTTTCTTTTAAAGTCTGGCAGAATTTTGTGCTTCCTGGCCTTGTGTAGTATGGTCTTGAGCTTTTATGGTTGGGTGACTTTTAATTACTGCTTCTATTTCACTAGTCTACTTAAATTACTTATCCAATCTTGTTTTAACTTTAGTAAGTTAAAAACCATCCATTTATTTTAGATTTTCCAATTTTGTGGAATACAGGTTTTAGAAGTGTTCCAGATTTCCTGGATGTTTTGTCTCAGGAGTTTTTTAGATTTAATATTTTTCTTACTGATGTATTTATTTACTCTATTGTAATTTCAATGCCTGAGATTCCTTCTTTTATCTCTTTTATTCTGTTGGTGAAACTTGCTTCTGTAGTTCTTGTCCAAATTCATAAAATTTTCATTTCCAGAATTTTCTCAGTTTGGGTTTTCTTTATTGATTCTATTTTTTGAATCCACATGAGATATTTAATAATTCTTATATTCTCAGACATGTTAACATGAGAGTTATGTTTTCAAGTGTATTCCTGAATCAATACTCACATTCAAGCCAAGCCAAATAACAACAAAATATGAAGGGAGTTTGTGAAAATATAAAAAATTCAGAAACAACTCACTACCCTTTTACAGACAAACTGACTTGGAAATTATGATCACATACTATCTGATATTTTAGTAAACAATGGGCCACATAGATGATGGCAATACCATTGTATACATTAGAGAGTAAATATACTTCTCATTAAGTAAAAACATAATAGAAAGGAAACAAAAAACATAGAACTGATACAAAGATCACATAATAAAATTCAATACGTAGATTTGCCATACACATAGCACACTTCAGTAACTACTTCACATGCTTCCAAATAGAAACTACAATCTAGTAATTTTCATGATTGGTTGTGAGTGAACATGGTAAGTAGTTTACTTCTTTCAAAGTTGTGATGGGTTCTATTTTCATTTTCAGACTATAAACAGTTTTATTCATTTTACTCTACTGTTTGTGTTTTCATGGATTTCTTTAAAGAATTTATTAATTTCTTCTTTAAGGATCTCTTGTCATCTCCTTAGGGATGATTTTTAAAGTCTTTGTGTGTACATTTCAGCTATGTTGAGATGTTTAAGACGTACTGTAGTATGATAGGTGGGCTCTTATGGAGACACAATGCTTTGGTTGTTATTGATTGTGTTTTTATGCTGGTGTCTAGGTGTAGTATCACAAATGAGACTCAGAGCCAAATATTGGGGGAAGTCTGAAATATCAGAGAGAGGAAGCACCACAGTCAATTCTCACCCAGTTGTCTTGTAACTTTTTTAGCTTTGCTCTTGATCACCTCTGTCAGTTGCTTTTCCCAGTCGCTTTTGCTCTCTCTGGGATTTTACAAGCTCTTATATACCCTATTCCATCCAGGTTGGGATTAAAGGCATGTAGCCTTGAACTCACGGAAACAGAAGAAGTTCTGTCTCTGGAGTTGTGGGATCAAGGGTGTAGGTCACCACTCCTGGCTTTCCCTGTGCTGGGATTAAAGGTGTGTGTGATTGACTCAGCTATTTATCCTTATATTCAAGGATCAAGGATTTCCTAAGCTGTCTGCCTAGGATTTGACTGGGTGCTCTCTCCCCAATATTCAGGCTTTATTAACTATGTAATATATATCCATATCTAGGCATCTGGAATTCAAATAATTGTAGGTCTAGGTACTGATCTCTGGATTTCTCTTTTCTGGGTGGATGTTTGTTTCTTGGTTTCTGATTCCCATTTGGATTTTCAGAGAATATGATGGCTGTGTGTTGCCTAGTAGGAAACATTCCTTAGACTCAATAGCTGTGGCCCCTGGAAGCATTGGGAGCTGGCACTTAGGAATGGGTTTAAGCTTGGCATCTAAAGGGCTTCACAGGAGGGAGGGGAGGAGATTGTTTGACCAGGATCTGTTTATTTTGTCTCATTGGAATGAGGGAGATAGTGAGGAGAGGTCACCCCAGAGGGTCTGCTAGAGGGCTGGAGATGATATTAGGGGGTTGGATCTAGAGGAACAAGGGAGGGGAAGGTCTTCAGACAGTCTACCTTCTTCCTTGGTATGAGTGGTCAGCAGGCTAGCATGGAGTGCCTGTTGAAGTTGGGGGCTGGGATAAAGTAGCCAGTAGGGTTCAGAGGGAGGGTTCTAAGGCAAAGGTCTGTGAAATAACAGGAGATGTGGGCAGAAGGGGAGGAAGGCTGCAGCAGGTGTTCTGTTGCAGAGCTGGGGATGTGGCTGGAGATTGAGTCTTCAGGAGAGGAGGAAGTGGTGGAGGTCTTCAGTTAGCTTACCTGTGTTTCTGGCCTCAGCTGTTGTGCTCACAGGGAATAGTGCTGGGGGCTGGGTGTTGGGAGGTGGGATCTGGGATACTGAGATGAGTTGTGGGAAATGAAGGATGGAAGAGAGGATCTTTATGAAGCACTAGGGATGGAAAGGGAAACTGCAGCAGGCTTCATGCTACAGAATTGGGGATAAGATGGGGAGTTGGATCTGGTGAAGCAGTAAAATCCAGACTCCATGCCAGCCTACTTGTTGTCCTGGCGGGAGTGGGCTTGGGTCAGCAGTGACTACATAAGCCTTATTCATATAGTAGGAGAACTGTTCCCTACTATACATTTTTTAAAAATATATTTTATTCCTGTCTATTTCTTCCTGGGAAACTCTTTCCCTCCCATTGCTGACAGCAAGCTTGTCGTGTGAGTGCACACTTCTGCTTTCCTTCCCTTCCACCACTTCTTCTTTGAGAGGACCTCACTTCTGAGACTGCATTTCTGACCAGAGAGATGGGATCAAATGCATCCACCATTCCTGCCTTCAATTTCGACTACTTCTCCTTCCCTATATGAATTAAGTACTTTTAACCCAGTTAACACTCTCGACAAACCATCCATGAATAAAAATGCTTTGGAAACTGTAGATAATCCACAACTATCTATACAAATGACTTGGATAATATAGGTCAAGCAATCAAACTTATTTCATATTTGAACTAGGGAAGAGAGAGAGAGAGAGAGAGAGAGAGAGAGAGAGAGAGAGAGAGAGAGAGAGAATACTTTACTAAGGGCAACAAACATACATTACCTGTGCTCACTAATTACTGTGCATGTTTTTGTTTTGTTTTGTTTTTTTAAGAATGAATCTGATTCAGAGAAGCATTTCTCTTCACTTTATTGCAAACACCAAAACAGAAAAATATAATCCAATCATGGCCCAACTTTCTCTGTTGGTGTCTGTTTGCTCTTGTAATAATAGAAAACTATCATTTTCTATTAGTCACTCATGTGCAGACTAAAATCTGCTTCTTATAAGACAGATTCACTTTACTAGATACTTTAGGAATTGAAAATTATGGGTCTGGAGTTAACTCTTTGCTTAGTTTTGACACTGCTCACCTTCTACAGGGTTTTGTCTTGATGGCACATAGAGAACTCTCATCAGTAGCAGTAATTCTGAAAGCTATTTCTTGGTTGATAAGGGATTGATGTAATCAATGGAATGTAAACACTTACTAATTAGAGATAGATGAAGTGGACTGTCCTTACCATGATCCATTTCACTCCAGAGTTTCACTTCTGCCACTATGCCCAGCACAGAATCCCTTTCTCTGCATGGCAAAGCACCTGCCATTCATCGATGTCCATCTATGTGAGGTTGTTTCTTTTCTCTAACACTCTAACCACCTCCATTTGAAGATTTTTCATGTTAGAGGAACTGGGAAGACATTCTCAGAAGATCCAACACTGAAAGCAATATAGACAAATTAAAGCTCACTTCATGTTGCCCTTCAGTGGGGCAGTTTACAGATGTAGCTCCCTGTGGCCATTAGAAACACCATTCATCTCCAACTTGCCATCTGCCTGCTGCTTCTGGACCTGCCTGTGGTGTAAGCAAAGAGCTCCCCCCAGCCCTCCCATGACACTGGGGGAGACTCTTATGGGAAGAAGGCAATTTATTTTAACAGAACGACCACATGGATAACTACACACAGCAATTATACAAAGCAAATGTATCAACTTCTGCTATGGGAGGCAGGAGTTCCCTTTCTGGTCATCAATAATGCACATTCTTCAGTAAGTAGGGAAACATTTACCAAATAGGATGGCCTGTTATGGATGGGTCTTTCAGACAGCTGAGAAACCATGTGGTCATGGAGGAAAGAGGCAAGCCAAAGGGCTGGTGCTGGTTCTTGACCTTGCTAGGTTGTTCTGGAAATGTCTCAGGACCAGCAGGAGATGCGACCTTTTGATTCTTTGTGCAAAATGTCTTGTCCACAAAGAAATGGCTTGTTTTTTTTTTTTGTTTTTTTTTTCCTGTACTGAAACTCTACTGTTTCCTTTCCTGGCAGTTGCATAATTTGGAATGCCTTGAAATGAAATGAGTAGGGAGTAAATTAGAGCTGGGAAGTGTCAAATTGATCTACTGCTGTGTTTGGGGGTTGGAGTGCTGGGCAAATTCAGATTCTCCATGAGCACCCTCTTAGCAAGGCACCCACCATTTAAAACCCTTGTTATTTGCACTCCTAGAATATTTTGGAACTCTCCAGAGGCCCCTGTTTGTGCTGAAGCTTAGACTGTAATGGTTTGTACTCACTCATTCAGGGATACTTTTGCAGCTGTTTTAATGGGTTAAGGCCTTAAAGGGCGTTAACATTTTAATGCCTCCTGGTGGCACTTCACATGTAGAGACAACAGGCTTTGCAGCACACACAAGGCCCTGGCAAAACTTTTGGGTCTTAGACACCTTGCTCACACACATGATGTAATTAGAACAGACATAGAACATGCTTGTTTAAATGCACTTTCATACTGAGGACAGCTGGCCACTGGCCATTGCCTAATCAATACTCAACTCTAACCCTAATGGGGTAGGTACATATTCTACTTTCTTAATAAGCTGACACCTTCAGTGTGTGAAGTGATAAAATGATAGAACAATAAACACCAAAGCCTCATGCAAAGATTTCATCTTGGAGGGTGGGGTAGTGGGCTAATAATGGCAACACAGAGTTATTAATAACAATGTGATGAAACCTGTGGCTTCTCAGCTGGCTCAGGCTGCAATCCCATGCCAATGTTTTACCAGATTCCATTAAAATTCTGGTCTACTTCATCGTACTTTCATGAATTAAATGCACGTATACATCCCTTCCAATAAACCACAAAGGATGCAATGCTGAGAATCAGCTTTGTAATCACATGCTATTTCTGAACTTTTAAAACTTTGGAAATGTTACTAAGCTTTTAAAAATTCAGTTTTGAGCCAGCAGGCCAGTCCAAATAAGTCTCAAAAACTGGGTTCAGTTCCTGGAACCCACATAATAGTGGAAGGAGAGATCCAGTCTGCAAAGTGGCTTTGTGACTTCCACATGGGCATTGTGACGTGCACATGGTCACACACATGTTCCTGTTGTGCTTTGTGCATGAAGTGTCTCCTACAGGTGCATGGGTTTGAGCACTTGGTCTCTGGCTGCTAAGTGCTCTTTGGGGAGGCTGTGGAACTGTTAGGTTTTACATCTTGGTCCCACTCTCTGTTATCTATTTCCTGAGTGCGTATGCAATGTGATGAGCCAGCTTCCTTCTCCTAGCAACCTGTTTTTTACCTCCCCCACCATGATGGACTGTGTCCCTCTGGAATCATGAGCCGAAAGAAACCCTTTCTATTTTAAGATTTTGTGTTTAAGTTTGATTTTTGGTTTTTGTGATTAAACACATTAGTTAAAAATCTTTTTAAACAGGTTAGTATTGAAAGACAATTACTTGTAAAACTCTGAGCTGGATTTGGTTTCTTTTCTCAAAGACCTGCTGTCCAGTGGGAAATAAAAAGACACAGGTAAACACAATTCAAATACATCACTGCAAATAAGGGTAAACGCATGGGGACACCTTACAGTTGGGATAGGAAGAAAGGCTCCTTTAGGAAATTCTGTCAAATGATACCTAAGATAGTAGGTAAAGAAGAAGGGCTGCCATGATGAAATTTCAGAGGACATTCTGTGAAACATTTTTGACACCAAGCAACTCAGTTGTTTGATTCACCTGAATCTCAAGGAAAGACACCTGTTACCCTTTTATACCTTCAGCAGTAAGGTCTTAATGCAGGGTCCCCTCTGAAGAAAGGATTTCTGATTAAAGGACAAGAAGTGCCAGATAAGGAGTCAGAGTGTTATCTACATTTTATACGAAGTGTTCTGGGAAAAGGGAAAGGTGGCAAAGAAAATATGACATGGTTATAATACGCCACACTCAATGACCTTAATATACTCCCAGTGCCGTAACAAAGGCTTGGTCTTCATCAATAATATACATTTATTGATCATGTTTAGAGAGGCTAGAACTCTTAAAATCAAGGCATTGCTGGATCTAGTGTCTGGTAAGGGATGTGTTCATGCTTTTAAGACGGTGTTTGTCTAGTTCTTCTTCTGAAGGAAGGCAGAAGGAGAGCGGAAAGGGCAGATTCTCTGTTCTCACAAAACAAGAAATGGAAAGCTCGTCAAAGCCAGCTTTGGCTCCATAGTGAGATTCTTGAATAACAACAAAAGCCAAAATGATTATAACAGCAACAAAAGCTTGAACTGATCTTTTCAACCCCTTATCGTATAAGGAACCAATCCCATTGGAGTTAGTGGAGCCCTGTGGCCTAATGACCTTCTAAAAGCCTTCTTTCTTCTATTTTGCATCCAGGATCTTGTCTCTGATGAATTCTGAAGGAGACATAATAGTCAAGTCATTGCATGAAGTTCATAGAATGGAATGAATAAAATAAATAAACAAAACCAACAAATGATATAGGAATAGAGTTTCTAAGTATAGGAAGCATTTAGAAATGGAATCCCCTGGAAACCAATGCTTGGTTCAACACTAAAGGAGAGTCCTATGGAGACAGCACATCAGTAACGCCCAGAAAAGCCTCCTTAGTCCTGCCTGCCCATCTCATCTACCACGTGAGCACATTGCCTAGGAGTGGACAGAGCTTTTTTGGGATAGATGCTCCTCCCTGACACCATGGAAAAGTATGTTCAACAGTGAAGACAAAACCATCCAGACTCAAGATTCTGCTTTCCCTGACTGAAAGGAAGACAGGAGGCATGGTCTGCAAAAACCATCAGGAATTCCATTTCCCAAGAGCAAACATGGCTTTAACAGAATAAGGACAAAAAAGAGGCAAAGGTCACAAAGTATGATAATGATCATACATTCAGTGTGGTGACAGAAATGAGAAAGTTCCCCTGTGTCTCCAGTTTTAGAAGACATAGCCCCTATTGGTGGGGCTGTTTTGGGGGAGGCTGTGGAATCTTTTGGAAATGGAGCCTTGATGAAAGAAGTATATTACTGGGGTGAGGTGGGGTGAGGTTGAGTGTGTCTCGTCCTACTTTCTGTTTACTCTCTGCCTTCAGGTTTACAGCTCCCATGAACACTCAGTGCCAGCCTTGCAGCCAGCTGCTTCTTTGCAGTGACAGACTGCTGTCCCTCTGGAGCTTAAAGGCAACATATACCCCTTCTTCCGTGGATGTTTGTCACAGTAACAGCAAAGTGACTGACAGACCTAGGAATCTCAGGGTGTAGTAAGAAGCATCACATTCCACACTCAACTGTTCTGTCATCCACTCACGCTTAGACAGCGGGTGGGAAGGAGTGAGAGCCAGGGGGAAATTAGAACTAGGGCAGGTTCTTCTTAAGAAAAGCAATGGCTGGGGGATAGACTTGAAGTAGAGGGATGATATAAAAATTGAAGAGAACCTCTTGGGAATAAGACAAGACAGAATTTAAAAACTAAATCTCTGAGAAGAGAGTTGAGTAGAATTAAGGCAACACTCTCCCCAGTGTGAGAACAACAGGAAGAACCCAGACTAAGCAAAGCACCCGGAGGGAGGAAATACACTACCTATTCCTTTAGCAAGTAGGGTTAGGTAGACCATTTCTCATAACACAGGTGAGAAATGGTCCCATAATCACACAGTGGTGCTGTGCAATGGTCTTTCTGAATGCTATAATATGTGTTGCGACAAGTGGTTATTAAAGAAGCTGTTTATCAATGTAAGCATACACATTTTTATCACTATATGTATCAGCTTTTTTACCTTTTAAAATGAACACAATATAGGCTACACTATCTTTCCCTTTCCTACTTGAGAAATATTGGGGGGCAGCACAGTACACTCACTGTTAAAAAGGAGAGGCTCCAGTGGCCAAATGTCTGTGTTTGAATCTTGGGAGTGTCATTTCCCAGCCATATGCCCCTCACCTGGTCTCTGTTCTATTGGTGTCCCCATACATAAAAGAGGGACACCAACACAAGGTGCTGTGAGTCTTAATGAGTTAATGTATATAAAACACACAGAAATTGTATCTTAAGTAACTTAAAGTTTTGTTTTTCACCTCCTGATATAGTCATCTAAAAATATATACATATTTTTACATAAAGTATACATACATACATATATATGTATTTTACAATCAAAAAAGTCAGTGAAGGCAGGAAATCATCTTTCTATTGTGTGCCCATTGGTAGGACAGAGAAGGGGCTAAGTAATGTTTATTGGCTATAAAATTTACTAAAAATAATTTGAAATTTAAAATAATAAGCACATTATTTATTAAATTTTATATTAAGCTAAATAAATACCTATTCATTAAAAATAAAAACAAACAAAAAAACCCAAAAAACAAATAAAGAAGCTGTTTCGGCAAGATAGAAGACAGCAAGGTCGGAAATCCAAGAGAGACACTGGAGAAAGGAAGGTGGAGTCACACCAGGTGCTGAGAGCTGCCCAGATGAGCAAGAACAGAACACAGGTGCAGCTACGAGATCCATGGAGAGACACAGATGAGCAGAAGCGGGTTGGGTGAAGATGTAAGAGTTAGCTAGGAAGAAGCCTGAGCCATAGACCAAACAGTTTGTAATTAACAGAAGCCTCTGTGTGTTTATCTGGGACTGAGTGGCGGCCGGACACAGGAAAACTTCTGGCTTCACCATGGAATGACATCACAAAAGGAAGGAATGAAGCTGTGTGTGGTGCCGCCTTTAATCACAATGCTTGGGAGGCAGAGGTAGGGGGACCAGTTAGAGTCCAGCCTGGCCTACAGAAGGTTTCTGGACAGTCTGGGGACAACAGCAGCTTTAAAAAGACTATAAGTTTCTGAGGGGAACATAGAGAACAGGCATTTCTACTACACATGCCTTTTCCCACTGAGAGCAGTGCAGTCTTTACAGCAAACACACTTTTCAAGGAAATTCAGATCTTCTGTGATTTGGAGAAATAGTTACACAATATTTTTACCTTCTCATCAATCCACTTTTATATGATGCTCATGTATTTATACTACTGCAAAAAAAAAAAAAAAAAAAAAAAAAAAAAAAAAAAAAAAAAAAAAAAAAAAAAAAAAAAA
>PVIH01008350.1:0-19438 GCA_004025045.1 Sigmodon hispidus | reverse complement strand
GACATATGCATCATGCACTGGCCAAGGAGGAGCCCTGCCCAGGTACTGTGGACAATAAAATTCACCCAGTGGACAAACAGGGAATTGTTTTAAGAATCTGAGAAATCTAGAAAAGGGCCAATCAACTGATAGGGGAGTATATGCCTCACAGAAAAGCAACTTAAAATGATGATACAATACTTCTGGAAAGATGATGTTTCCTTATTCTCCCTACTAAATCCAGATGAAACGTCTGGGCACTGTGTATAAGTCAACACACAAATACCCTACAAGGTGTTGGGAAGATGAACCAGTTAAGATTTTGAAAGCTGAGGAGCAACAGTGTAATGAATTCTCTTGGTTCCCTTTTTGTCTCAAATGTTGGGGCAGGGTGTTAAAAAGGCTACTAGAAAGCAGCAATACTCAAGGAAAGCCGAGCTCCTCCCCAGCCGACCCCAGGAGAAGTCAGAAAGTGGAGGTAGGACAAGCAGCTGGGCAGGGGTCTCCTAAGCAGCAGGTGACCTGACCCACCTCACCTCAGGCAGCAGCATTCCAAAGAGGAGCTCCTGGAGTTCTGCAGAGAATCATGGACTTACAGCCTAGTAAGGAGCATGGAGCTCCACCTATGCCGGGCCGCTAAGGAGCCGCCCTTCCTGTCTTCCTCACCAGGTCCCCTTGTGCAGGTTCCATGGAACTTTCACTTCCATGTAAGAACTCATACATAATCTGGGACAAATAAAGGACATTCACATCTCAACTGTAAAATATAAAATGAACAAAACAGGACAAGACTTTACGAAAGTGGAGATGTAGATGACAAAGGAGCACATGGAAATCCATTCAGTTATCATTAGCCTTAAGAAAACACTAAGACTGTTGTGGGATAATCGTTTTGTTTACTGTGAAGATGTGTTTCTGCCAAGTCACCTTCTGATTGGTTTAATAAAGAGCGGAACAGCCCATAGCCAGGCAGGAAAGGCTAGGCAGAACTTCTGGGAAAGGAGAGGAACTTGGGGAAGAAGAGAGGTGGAATTCACCGACCAGACGTGGAGGAAGTGGGATGCATCATACTGAGCACAAGTAATGAGCCATGCAACAGAATGTAAATCAATATAAACCAGTTAGTTTAAATTAGAAAAGCTAGTTGGGCCAAACTTTCATAATTAATAAGAAGTCTCCATGTCATTATTTGGAAGCTGGTAGTCCAAAGAAAGTCAGACTACAAAGACAATGAAACAAGCCCAGATGTCTCACTGGCTAAGGACACCTACTCTGTAAGCTTGAGTACCTGAATTTGAATCCCCAGCACTCACATAAAAAGCTAGATATGTCCACATGTACCTCCAGTGCTGTGGGTGGGAACACGGAACAGCCCTGCCTACAGCTTGCTGACCACTAGCTAGGCTGGTTCAACAAGATACCCTGCCTCAAGGAAATAAAGTGAAAAAGTATAAAGCTGGGCACTTGGTGTCCTTCTCTGGCCTTTACATGAGCAGGCTAAACCACACATGCATGTTCACATACGCTAAACTAAAAATACCACAGGACAGCATCACTACACAGTAATTAAACCATCTGAAATAATAGTGACAACACCAAATGGTGACAAGAATATAGAAAAATGGATATTTCCTACATTGCTGGAGTGGATGTAAAATGAAGAACCAACCACTCTGTAGAATCATTTGGCAGTTTTTAAAACAACAAAAATCTCTACAACATTCACTTAGCATAAGGCCTACCCACTGCCATCCTCTCACTATTTATTTTGTGGTTCTACCCACAAAAGCTGTACATTGTGTTCATGGCAGTTTTATTTATAATAGAAGTAATCAAAGTATCCTATGATAGGATATTGTATTAGGTGTATATATTACACATAATGCATGTCATGAAATGTCACTTAATGGTAAAAGTAACATAATAAATCCAACAATCTGAATGATCTAAGGATATGGTGGGCAAAGAAAGTCAGTCTCAAAAAGTCAATGTCTTAATGTCATTTTCTGTTGCTGTGAGAAAATGACTGGGGAAAGCCACATAAAGAATAAGGGATTTCTTTCAAGTCAGTCAGGCAAATTCCTCACATTGGTACCATCAAGGCAGCAGGGGAGCTTGAAGCTTCTGCTACTGCTTGTCCACAACTGGAAGACAGAGGCAAACGATTCCTAGTGCTCACTCTTCTAACTGTATAGTCTAGGGTCCCTGTCTAGGGAGCAGGCCTCTCACAATTAGGATAGGCCTTCTCACACTGACTGACAAAGTAATTCCCCAGGCAATTCTATGTCCTGCTGATGGTAACCCTCACAGCCAAAGACTGGGAGTGCTTTCATTTAACATTTTAAAAATGATGCAGGTGTAGAGATGGATACTGGATGAGTAAGCTGACCTTACATCTGCAGATTCTGCACCTTGGATCCCACCAATTATGAATTGAAGATGTATTTTAAAATAGTGTATCCCAACAAGACATGTGCAGACTCTTTTCTTGTCATTATTCATTAAATAATAGAGAACAGCTACCTGCATAGCATTTACATGTGCTGTTTATTGTCAGTATGCAATGTCAAGATATCTGCAGATCATAGACAAATGGACTGTTTTAAGGAAGAGCCAAGCGCTGGATTTTGTTGTCTGTTAGGGGGTTCCAGAGCCAATCCTCCTCAGGTGGGACAGATAACCATACCTGTTACGTGGTCTAGGCATGATGGGGGAGGCACGTGTGACTAGAAAGGATAACATGAAATCTTTGTAGCGGAGTGTACTTCTCTGTCTTGGTCATGGTTATGGTTAACTAAGAGCAAGCATGAGAAGATGAATGGATATCCACAGACTTGGAGCCATGTTGATCTTCTGACCTTGTGCCTGCTGTATATGTAAGCTAAGATACAAAGATGGGGACTGAAAAAGACCTTGAACCAAAGAGCTGATAATATATATGTATAGATAGATATACATCCACATATTTATATATAAATGAAGAAAAACAAAACAATGAGGTCACATTTCTAAACATCAGTTTGGATAACACATTAAAACTTGATGCCTTTAAGTTTGGGAAAGTTCTTGAGAAGGACAGCCATTTTGATGGGCTTTTGGTAAGTGTCTATCAGAACTAAATATAGACACAGTGTTCTAAGAGACTCTGGGGCCCTGCCAGAGAAACACCCATAGGCAGAGGAGAGAGGTACATAGGTTTTTGCAGTAGTGTTACCAGAAATAAAACATTAGGACAGACTAAAGGTCCACATAAAGCAGAATAACTAAGTCAGACATGACTTATTCCTATAAAAATACAGCAGTTAAAAGGACCTAACCAGATGCAGTCACAGAAACATGTTAAGATTTTATAAATTAAGTGGCATGAAAAAGCCAGATAGAGAACAGCACATGTGACCTAAGACCTTTTTAAAGTAAAACCTTAAGACAAGGCTGTGCTTTCTTTAGAAATATATATGAATTATGAAGATATTGAAATCAAGGTACAACTATTAAAGGCAAAATGATAACCATATTTATGTCTAAGGAGAGAAGGGTGAGACATGAAGAAAACACACTCAGTAGGTTTCACATGGTTGGCTAGAAATTAATGTGACCAACCTTGCACTTATTTTTTTTTAATTTATTTTATTTTGCTTTATTAGTAGTTCTAGAATAAAGGACTACTAGTACATTGGTATTTTCCATTTTTCCTATGCATATTTTAGCTTTTGTATGAATGTGCATATTTGTACCTGTATACATGAATTTCATTGTTGTTTTGATTCGAGATGACTCCATTTATGTAGCCCAGGCTAGCCTTGAACTCTCCTGGGATTACAAGCATGCACAGACACACCTGGTTTACATGTGATTTTGAAAGAAACTTCAGGGTTATTTCATGGTATAGAATCTGAAGAGAGATTATGACAATACTTACATGTATCAAACACCTATTTGTCTGGCCCGTGATCTGTACTGAATGTATCACTCCTCAGTTTCAGCTCAATCTTATATACTCATTTCTCCCATTTTACTTGAAAAACTGACATTAAAATTGAAGACTGAAGGGGCTAAGCAATTTGAAATCCTGAGGTCTCTAATTTGACTACATCAAAGAACCTGACCTATACAAGTGACAGGTCTTCAAAGCATGTGCTGCTCTCTGGTTAAATCTAGCACCCTTCGTCCTGTGCAGATTGCTTTGACTTTTGTCAAAGCTGGCAAATGTCCATATTGCAAACTGTGGAAATTCCCATGATTCTCTGCCAGTGAGGCAGACTAAAGGAGGAGGTCAGCGGCCACTGCCTCTCCTGGGGAGAGAAGGGTTACTGCTACAACTAAGAATCCTTTGAGTGGTCAAAGCTTTGTAAATACTATATTAACGTGCTCCTTAGAAGGTGCTTTCTTTAGAAGAGTGCTGAAGGAGGGTGGGTGAGGTGACAGAAGCCAAGGGAGACCATGTAAGAGCTCTTGACAGGAGTCCACTGGGGTGTTGGATGACAGGCTTACATTGTTGTTCAAGCTCTGCCTAACTACCACTACCACAGCAACATCAATACCAGTGACTATTTGCACATTATCCATACTTACAGAGTAGTTTTATAAAGTCATGTAGTTTTCCATGCTGCTAACCTAGCATTGAAGGTGTCAATATAAAACAGTGATTATATATAATACAGTACAAAATCTAGAATTTGTTCTTCACACATGGCCATAATTTTAATATAACTGGCCAAGTTCTTTCACTAACATAAGCACTCTGGTGACATTGCATGGCTGACAGTCACCCCAGCCCCTGTTTGGGGGCCAGGTGGGAGAAACAATGACACCAGGTTTCTGATGGATGTCATAATAACACACTCATTGCTGGAGCGGGGCCCACACTGAGTCCTGTAGATTGACAGGCCCCCTGGATATTAATATTTATTGCTCAGGTTACCATTTGCTACCTTGATGGCAATTCTGAGCGATCTTTAGCTGGAGCACAAATACTGGATGTTACAAAGGCAGGTTCAGTCCCGTGGGTACACGTGGTGCTTCTGTACTGAACAGTGACACTGGCCAATGTAGCACTTTGAATCTTATCTAGCATATTTATGGTTCTACTCTGGACAAGTGCTATTAGCAATATGCTCCTTGCCCTGCTGGATAATTGTATAAAAGAGGGAAAAGGGGTGAGCAAAAGCGTCCTTTGAGCCTCATCATCTTCCTAACCAAATAGGAACAGATTACTTTTATCCTTTGTGGGTAATTCTTCTAAAAACAAAACTCAATTTCCAAACAGCTGAAGCACAAGTCCCATTTATTCTTTGGGGATGTGTTTTCTCCACTTGCCCTCCTTACACAATAGGAAGTCAGCTCTGGGAGGTCTTTGACCCCAACAGCAGACCTGCTCAGCTAAAGTTATGTGGAAGATTGTGCAATATTGAGAAATGATTCAGCTTACGGAGAGCTCGTGGGGACTGGAGTTCCATCCACACTGAGATTACACTTGTACTCTCATCCCACAGAGAATCTGCGGAAGTGCTTCAGAAGAAGATTTATACTTTGGAGGAAGATTGCCTCCTGCAGGGTTAGGCATCTCAGAACCTGGGGGAGGGAGATAATGCCTGAAAATCCAAGTCAATTCATGATGTGCTCTAATGTATAAAAAGGGAAACAATGAAAATATAAATCTCTTTGAAGATGGCATGAGTTTTGTATTTTCAAAAGGGAGATACTGATTTGAGAAGCATTGCTTTAAAGTGTAAACTTCCAAGTACAGCCTGAGCACTTGGTGTATTAGATAGTCAGAGATCACACACAGGCTCTGGAGCCAGACAGTCTGGGTTCAAATCCTGGCTGTATGTGCAACATTGGCAAATTGCCTTAGACTTTCTCAATCTCCATTTCTTTCTTCCCTTGGAAAGCAAACATGTGATACTAAAGGCCACTTGGGAAGCAAGTAACATTATTTACATTATGTGTGAATGTGTCAGATGCAGAGGAAATGTTCAGCCTTGGATGATTTATTTAGAAACTTTCTTTGATTTCCTGCCTTTTTTCCTTACTATAGTTAATCTTTCTAGGAACTTCAAGTCCTTGGGTCTTCAAGGTCTTGCCAAATAATCAGAGAGATTCAAGATGAATTTTCTATAGTTCTAGTGACCATATATACAGTACAGTTCATCACACATAGTTTGGGCAATATAGTGAGAACACCAATAGAGCTGTCGTTTGGGTATCTAACATGCATCCTTAAATCGCTACACTATCCAAGTAGTGTAGCTCCCAATTGCTATGGAATCTGGGAAATTTGAAATTTATCTTTAGCTACACTTGCTGGATTGAGTAGTGGAAGCCAGTTAGATTAATCTCACTTCTCATGATGATTGTTGGTTTAGAAACAGAAGTGAAGCATGTGGGGAAGCTGTTGCCTTGGGATCTTCTGTCCTTCTCACTTTGAAAATGGATACAGAGGAAAGGAGGCCATTTCTTTCCTTTGTAATTTGTAAAATATTTTTTTTTGGAGGGAAAAAGAGATTAAATTCACTACTCTTACCATTCATTGTCTGACTTGGTTTTAGTGTTCTGGCTACATGGCAGTCCTTTGTGTTTGCTGAACACATCGCCTTTCCCCCCTCCCAAGCCTTCAAAGGATGATCCTTCTCTACAATTCAGATTGGCACCTCAACTATCCCCTCGTTAGTGAGACTTCTCTGATTTAGCAGTGTGCTACCTCATTGTAAAGTATTGTTCCTTTTAAACTTCTTGATTATGGAGGTCTCTCTCTTGGAAATGATGATGCACACATTTATTGAAGTTCATACTTTATTCAGATTTTGTTATTTTTGTCTAGTGGTCTGTCCCCTCCCAGAATCTCACCCAGAGATGCTACACATAGTTGATATGCCTCTTTACATAACTCTTGGCAGTAGCAGTTGCTCTGATTTTTTGATAGCCTCAACACTTGAGGAGTACATGTATTTTATAGGAATCTGTCTGCTGTTATCTTGGAGCTATGGGCTATGGATTCTAACCATATGATGTATCCTTTTCAGGGTTCAACTTCATGTTTCATTTTAATTGGCCTTTACTGTCTTTAGAATATTCAGCTATGTGAAAGTAGGGGCATTACTCTTCTCAAAGCTTTATTTCCCAGAACCTGGAGTAGCGTCAAGCACATAGTAAGCCTTATTATTTGTCAGCTGAAACTATGAAGTAAGTAGACTAAGTGGTCAATTGCTGCTTATTGTCTTTGCATGTGAAATAAAATATGGGTTAAGGAGATCCATCGGGCAGAGGTCAAAGGCACTAAAACCTTTTCAAATAATATGACATATCCACGAGATAAATCTAAACCTCCATGCAAATAAATAATTAACCCAGGGCCAATGGCACATTCAAAATCATTAATGAAAATTGATTTTCTTTCCCTGTAGGGTGCCTCTCGCTACTGCACCATCCTGCCCTCTGCAGAGTCAGACAGGATTTTTGTTTTGTTTTGTTTTAACTCAGGTCTACTTAGAGTCTCTTTTCTCCCAAATGGCACCTGCCTCTATACAGATGTTTGTTTTATTTTAAAATATTTGGCTTTGTTAGCCTAGACAGGAAGACAGTGTGGTTGATTCCAGGAACTAAACTCTAGTGAAAGAATGGGCTTGACTGGGGGTGGGGGCTGCAGGAGAAAGAGGACAGAGCCCCTGGGGCTTAGCCTACAGACTTGGTGCAAAAAAAGGACCAGAGGAGGAACCTGTTACAGCTAGCTAAATGCCTTTCCAGGAACATGGTGCAAACTGATTATATGTATATGCAGTTGCGTGAGTTGATAGAACTTGGGGGACATCTCCTGTCACAGGCACAAGGACACCAAACACGAGTGGGGCTCCTTTGTAGTCATTTCAGGCTTGAGAATTCTGAGAACAAAGCCCCTGGAAGGGAGGACTATTTGTATTCCACCCAGACGTCGTTTAACCTTTCATTTGGAAACTCCAGGAAGCAAAGACATATCTGTCAAGGCTTCAGAATGAATGAAGAAAGCTTTTGTGCATTATCTTTGCAGATATTCAGAAGAGCTTACTGGAAAGCTGTAGTAGGAAGATTTCGTCTCTAGTCAGCCAGGCAGTGGGGGTGTCTCAGCTGTGATCACCTCCAACAAGTCAACTTCCTGACTGTGTGTAACTTCCCAATCAATTTATTTGAACATGAACTTCCCTAGGTAATTAACCTCATTGGGTATCACTGGTTAGAGTGTTTGCTTTTCCTAGCATTCCTCAGGGTAGGTGACTAATGGGTCAAATGCCACACAGTAACATGAAAAGATTAACTATTACACTGCATTTCTTAATGCTCTACCATTGTGACACATTTTTATGCTTCTTTGACATCCAGATGCCACAGAGGGGAACACCAGGAGTTTCATATCCACATATGTAAGGCAAAGCAAACAATTTAAAGACATGGTACAACTTCAGAAAGAAATTTTTGTAACACACAGCTAAGGGAATCTGAGATGATCTCATCACATGAGTAATCCCATAGGAACCTTATCTGCAGAGCCCATTCCTTTCACTGGTAACTGTAAAGGTTCTTACACTCTGGCTGCAGTATTTGACCTCTAGCTTTCACACAAGTTCTCAACCTAAGCTAGTTGAGGAGGCAGCCTGGGAAACTAGTTTGACTTTATTTTAGCACCTGTGCCTGCTCCAGCAGAATGGCATGGCAAGAGTTGTTTGCCAACCCCTCTATTCCAGAACTCTATCTCTATCATCTCTATATATCTCTGTCATCCCGATTTCTCTATCTCTATGATCTCTATCTTTAGCTCAAGCCCTGTCTCTATCGTCTCTATAATCTCTATATCTCTATAATCTCTATATCATCTCTACCATCTCTATTATCTCTACCTTTATTATTTCTTTATTATTTCTATCTCTACCATCTGTAGTGGGATTACACTGGTAATGTAAATATTTGTCTCACCTATGGGTTTAATAAAAACTGTTTGGCCAAAGGCAAACAGGAAGTGTGGGCGGGGCTTCCAGGCTAAGAAAACTTTGAGTATAGGAAGAACAGAGACAGTTGCTAGGCAGAGCCACCAGAGAGAACTGTCACAGAAACAAGGAGGAGGAGCAGATAGCAGCAGACACAGAGGAAAGAAGCTGAAATGCTGCTCTGAGGAACGGCACTGAGTTACATGGCTGAACAAGATGGGTTAGATTGAGAGCAAGTGCTAGCAAGTTATATGCCTGGGCCCTAGGTCAATCAGCATAGAAATAATATAAGCGTGTGTGTGATTATTTGAGGCAGAGTGGGGCTGAGAGTGAGACAAACCTCTGGCCCAGGCCTGGAAAGTCCGGGCTAGAACCTTTTACAACAACCATCTATCTCTATTTCTATCGTTATCATTTCTACCTCTATTCTTCCTATCTCCACCCTCTCTATTTCTATCTCCATTATCTCCATCATCTTTATCTCTGTTTTTATCATTTCTACCTCTATCATCTCTATTTCTAGCTCTATCATCTCTTTTTCTATCTTCATCATCTCTATTTCTATCCCTATTATCTCTATCTCTATAATGTCTACTTTTGTCTGTCATTTCTACCTCTATCATCACTATCTCTGTCATCTTTATTTTTATCCCTATTATCTCTATCTCTATCATCTCTATCTTTATCATTTCTATCTCTATTATATCTATAGTCTCATATCTAGCTCTAGTTCAACTAGCTCTACTTTGGTATTGAAGATTGAACCAAGGATCTTCTAATACTAACTTGTGATCTTATTACCTACTGACCTATATTTCAAATCTGTATGTGGTTTCTAAATAGTATTTATTTACCTTTAGAAATTAAAAATTCATTTTATTTGTTTCAGAACCATTGGAACTTTAAGATCAAGTGTAATTGTTTCTTTTGAGACCTCCCTTACCACTCAGAAAGTTCACAGGCCCTATGCTTTCTGAAGTCTCACAACACTCTAAATTGTACTGCAAATTAAATACATATGCTTTAGCCAAGCCATGCTTCAGATGCAAGAGTCTATCCTACACCTGAGAAACCTACTAGTGGGAAGGAAATGAGTGTCTCTGCTGGGCCATGTTTGGGCTGGGCTTGTTATCAAGCTCTAAGGACTCTTCATTAGTGAAACTGGAAGGATCAAGTCTTTGAAAGTCTCTTTGGCCACAGATCTCTCAAGATACCATCAGTGACATGGGTATTGAAGGAAAAAAAATCTCCCTACATACTTCTTTGAGGAGCTGGCTGAGAAGCTGGGTGGGTGACTCATTGGTCCCAGCATCTGATCCACAAGACCTGCCTTCAACTGAATTTCTGGAGAAGTCTGCAGGACGCCATGCAGGAAGTGATCACATGATTATTTTGGCCACGTGGGTGGTGTCCATCACTGGTAGCAGCTGCAGTTTATCAGAAGATTTAGCCTTTGCACTTTGAGAAACCAACTGTTATCTCACCCACAATTAAGAATAATAAAAAGTACATGGCAAAAAAATGTGCAGTAAACCAGATAAAGAACAACTGGGGGAGAGAACTTGCTGTTCCTACCCACATGACTCAGGGACACAGACATCTGCACTCTGCAGTCACACTGGGGAGGTGCTACCTGCACCAACTTTGACAGATTTTGTGGAGGGTAGGCTAAAAGTAAAAGAAAAATACTTTATTTCTTTTTTTTTTTTTAAAAAAAAAACTTTATTTATTTATTTGCCTGGAACTGGAACTACAGGCAGTTGTTAGCTGCCATGTGGGTGCTGGGAATCAAACCTGGGTCCTCTGGAAGACCAGAGAGGTGCTCTTAACCGCTGAGCCATCTCTCTAGCCCCTTCTTTTTTTCTTCCTTTTAAAGCTAACAATTTGTATTCATCAAGTAAACAAGAGGCAAGTGAGAAAAAGGATTTAGGCTAGACGTGAAGCATTTTGCTGTACTTTTTAAATTATTGGGCTAGAGAGGTGGCTCAGTACTTCACAGTTCTCGCTGCTCTCACAGAGGACCACAGTGCAGTTCCCAGCACCCAGGTAGGTCTGCTCATAATCACCTATAACTCCAACTCTGGGTGATCTGATGCCCTCTTTTGGATTTCTTGTGTATCTCCACACCTGTGTGCATGCACATATATATATATATATATAAGTAAAAAAATTAAGCAAAATTAGTGTATATTAATTGTATAAAGTAATGACTTCATTTAACATTTCCATGCATGTTTCTAGTGTGGTCATATTCTCTCTGTTACCCTTTCTTACCTTCTATGTCCCTAATAGCCCATCTTTTCCTTCATCACATCAGATTCAGAATGAGAGAAATCATATGCTGTTTTCAAAGCTGGTTTATTTTGCTTAACATCATGTCTCCATCCATTTTTCTACAGGTGACATGATTTCCTTCTGTGACTAAATAAAACTCCACTCCACTCTATGTGCATAGACCATGTTTGCTCTAGCCAACTTCACTATGAGCAATGTTTTTAATTACTTATCTATTATTATTGTGTATAGTGTATAGTGTATGTGTATAAACACAGGCAGAGCTTAGAGGACTGGGAACTGGGTCCTTTCTATTTTCACTTCCTTGTTGTTTTGCTGTAGTGCACAGCGCAGGCTAAGCCACAAGCTTCCTGAAAATTCTCCTGTCTCTGCTACCTAGCTTACACTAAGTTTTTTGAGTTTTGTTTGGTGTGTGTGTGGGGGGGTGAGTGAGTGTGTGTGAAGGTTTTTTGTGTCATTTGAGCTGTCCTGGAATTAACATGTGGACCATGCTGTGGACTTGTGGACCGTGCTAGCCTCATACTCACGGAGATCCACTTGCCTCTGCCTCCTGAGTGCTGGGATTAAAGGTGTGTACCACCACTACTCAGTCAGTTTTCCAACATGGCTTCAGGATCAGACTCAGGTCATTAAGCCTATAGGGCAAGTGCTTCGACCTGCTGACTGTCTTAGTTTTATTCTTTATTTTTGCTAATCTGGAATACACTGCAAAGGTTTTTGTATATGATTAGAAGCCTCAAGCATACACCTATCCTTTTCATTTTTAGGATCTAAAAAGGTATGTTTAAATGTACATAGAGATGAAAAATGTGGCCCCTGTCAGCCACCCTACTCCTTGACATGTAAGCACATTCCCAAGCAAAGGATTGTAACACAGCAGGATCAGGGTGTCTAGGGCTCACCCTATTTCTTAGCTGGATCAGCTCCACCTTGGTCCACAGTTCAGATTCCCTCTCCTAGGAGCACTGAAGAGTAACTCACAGCGAGTGTAAGTGGGCAGTGGGTACTGCAGCTCAACATGCTGGATTTGGAGTTGCACAAAGCAGATTTAAATCTCCTGTCTGTTCCTTAGTATTCCACCCACCTCTTTAGTCTCCAGTTACCTTGCAGGACTATTGCAAGGATTGATTTTAACTGTACATATTGAAATCACTGACTCCCTTCCAGAGAGAGAGAGAGAGAGAGAGAGAGAGAGAGAGAGAGAGAGAGAGAGAGAGAATGCCCCAGATGCTCTCAACCTTTCTCTTGCTGGCTTCATTGCATGATACAACTCTCTTTCTCTCTCTCTATTTTCCTCTCTCTTTCTCTCTCTCTCTATTTTCCTCTCTCTTTCTCTCTCTCTCTATTTTCCTCTCTCTTTCTCTCTCTCTCTATTTTCCTCTCTCTTTTATGCTCTTCCTCTCTTCTCTCTCTTTCTGTCGCTTTCTGGGCCACAGAGTTTTTATAGAGTTTCACTCTGACCCTCCCCTCCTGATCTATCCCAAACCACTGACTCTAAATTCTCTCGTGCCTAAATCTGTCTGCCCCTGCTGTCCACTCCCTTTGGGGTTTCCTAACATCATTATAAAATGCTCCTTCTCATTATTTGCTTCATGTTTAAATTAGAACTAGATTGTTTAAAGGACTGTGGTAATGCTTTTTATAAAAGCACCATCTAATGATTTTGGTGAAGAACAAATCATTCATAAAGTTGAAGCACTTGTGCAGAGCACCTCTGGCCATGTCCCTAATCTGAGAACCTATATACTGTCACTGTAAATTTTTAATCCTTAGACCTTTGGTCCCTGGGGACCTAAAGAAATTCACAGGGATCAGTTGAGTCTCAAGGTTGACCATTAGCTGGTTCATCTTCATTACATTTATTAATCTAAAAGTAGAGAAATGAGTTAGTTTCATCACTAGATGATGAGATTCCATACAAATATGCTTGCTTCTCTTTCAGTTCTTGCCAAGTCATAGGAGGGTAGTGATGTGGTGAGACAATTCCCGACCTCCACTGTGTGCCCTGTCTGGGAGCAGCTAAGGCTTTTGGCCTTGGTCCCTTCAAGAAGACGCAATCACTGTCTAGTTGTAAATGCCCATGAGTGACCACAGCTTGTTTGGAACTGTCCCTTTTCTTTGTAGTCTCACAGCTACCATGGATCACCATGGAGAGAATCTGAGTGCAGTTGTTCCTTTGCTAGTAGGATTTCTGAAAGGAAGTCAACAAGTTCCCCAAAGGAGTACACAGTGTGAACTCATAGAATGAATGAAGGCCACGCAGTAGCGTGAGATTACTCACATACTGTACCAGACACACACGACCATTCAGCCATCCAGCCTTCCCTCCGTAATGAGGTTAATGGGAATTAATACATATGTATTAGCAAAAGGAGAGGCCCTTGGGGATATGAGCTAAATCTCAGTCCACTGCCTCTCTCTAGGTAGATGACAGGGTACTTGAGGAGAACACTGAGTAATGGTTGAAAGATAATTTGCACAGGCTGGTCAATATTTTACCAATTAAGCTTACTCTATTTCTGAAGAGTACATTTCTGAGAAAAACTGGCATTTAAGCAGTTCAAACAATTAGGTCTCACTGTGTCCTTTCATAGGGCAACTGCTTTACACAATGATTCTCATGCAAGTTGACAACAGAAGCATAAAGTGTTTCAAAATTGTGCCTGTGGCAATGACATTCATTGAATAGCAAGAAGCTATTCATGGGTACAAGATTATCCCATAAGGCAGCACTAGAGAAGGAAAACCCACAAAATTTATGATGTACTGGACCAGGCTGCATGCTCCTCTCCCAGCGGAGTGAAGGATTTGAGCATGCTGTCTTTCTGTCTTCCCATCAGTGCTGTCTCTAGTCCATGCTATTAATTATTCGTATAATTCCTGTGCTGCAAAATATATATCATGCTTTATGAGCACCAGACAATGTTTCTCTGCAACTTATATCACATGGCTTTATCAGCCCACTGTCTAAACATTCGTTCAGAGGCCTGCATGATTGTCCTGACAATGGATTTGCACAGTCTCCATGTTCCTATTAGCGCAGTGTTTTATCTCTGTGTAGATATACACACACACTCAATACTCACTGGTGCTAAAATAAATATTGTGACTTTGTGGAGAGAATTGCCTCGCAGAGTAACAGGTGGCATCAGCATCAAATGCTCTTATCAGCCATGCAGACAGGAGTGTAGTTTGGAGCTGGCTCATCTTATTGTTTGGGGAGTTTTCCCTTCTCTATAATTTGGGAAACGGTTCTGTTATTAATCATATCAAATCCTGTTCAGTTCTGGTAGACAGTGTATAGAACAAATCTTGAAGTATTTGGTCAAGTCTATCAGTTGAACTTGTTTAAAAAGGCTTTCCTTCGCGCATTTATAGACCTCTTAGCAAGTGTGTGCTGTGCTCTATGGGAAATTTCAAGGAGCAATTCTTTAAAAAAAATGAAGGCCACAATAGCTCATGATTGAATTTATTGTTTCACCAGCTTTATTGCAATCTAATTCACATATCAAGCAATCCATTAATTCAGAGTGTTTGTAGTGTTAGGAGTTGAGTCTCTCATCATCTCTCCAACTATTGTAGGACTGTTATAATTCCTGTGAGAGAAATCGTGTACCCATGAACAGTCTCTTCTCAGCTTCTCTCCTTAAGGCTCTCTGCCCGAGACAAGCTACTGACCTATCTTCTGCTCTCTGATTTCACTCCATCTCCAACAGTTAATATAAATGAAATCAATATGTGATTTTGTGACTAGCTCCTTTCACTGAGCATAATGTATTTGAGATTCATCCACAATAAGACATTTTATCAATATTTCATTATTTTTTACTGCTGACTAATATTCCATAATGTGGCAGTGCTACATTTATTACTGACCCATCAGCTTATGGTCACTTTGGTTACACTCATATTTTGACTATATTCCAATAAACATTTGTATAAAATGTTTAGTACCAAAAATGACACAAACATTTATATTTCTCTTGGGAACATATTAAAGAGCACATCTGCTGAATTACATGACAATTCTATGTTTATTAGAGACATTACATAACATTAGAGTATACTATTTTTAATTTGATCAGTAGGATGAAAGTGCTTTAATTTCTCAACATGCTTGTAAATGATTATTGTGTTTATTTTTTCATATCTATCATAGTAGATGTGAACTGTGGTCTCAAAATAGTTTTGATTAGTGTTCTTTTGTGACTAATATTGTTGAATGTATTTTCAAAAGCTTATGAGCTGTTTGTATATCTTCTTTGAAAATGTCTCCTTTAGATATTAAAATCTCTAATCACTTAAAATCTGGACCATCCTTTATTATTATTATTATTATTATTAAATCATTGAATTCTAAGCGTTCATCACATATTTTAGCTTTCATGATGCTATCTGTGTCTTTTGTTCTCTCTCATCTGGTGTGCTGTATTTTTTTTTATCCATACTGAAATATAGTCATTTTTAATTTGACCAGCTCTGCTTTGCCTAGGGCATTGCTTCCTTACTCATTTTTGTCATATATCCTTTTAGTGTCCCAGTCACAACAGTTTTGATTAGTGCAGGCTCACAGGCTTCCTCCTGTGAATCTTTAGTAAAGCCTTCCATTCTTCCTACCTTCTGTTACTGGAAGTTAGAAATATAAATATATCAATAAGTATAAATATCTAAGTATTACTTTTGAATTGTCTATTTTTTCTTCCATTTCTGTCAAGTTTTGCTCTGTTTATTTGGAAGTTGTTTATTATCCCTTATAACTGTTATATCTTCTGTAAGAATTGGTCTTTTAATTGTATCTTGCACTTTTTTTTATTTATGGCAACAATATTTGTTTTCAAGTCTGTTGGCCTGATATTAATCCATCTACTGTAATTTTCTCACACATAAAAATTAATACAACAAATATGTATGTGTTTCTGAGTATTTAAGAGATGCTTTAAAATAAAATGGTAATCATCTTATACGTATTTTCTATAACCAAGCAATTCTAGCTTAACAGTGTAGCAGAGATATGTGCATACGCTTAAAGAAACAGTGTTTGCTAGAAGGTACTCACAGTAGTAGTATTGGTAAGGACCTCAAGTTGAAAACAATGCTAAATGGATAATCAATTTGGATAATGTCTAAATTATAAATATATTGAGAACTCAGGAAACTAGAGCCCAAAGCCCTAAACTACCCAATTAAAAATGGCGTTCAGAACCGAAAAGGGAATTCTCAGCAGAAGAATTACAAATGACTGAAAGGCACTTGAAAAAGTGCTCAACATCTTTAGCCATCAGAGAAATGCAAATCAAAACAACTTTGATATACCACCTGACACTTGTTAGATTTGCTAAGATAAAAGACCATAGATGACAGCCTATGCCGGAGAGGTTGCGGGGCAAGGGGAACACTCCTCCATTGTTGATGGGAGTGTAAGCTTGTTCAACCACTCTGGAATGCAGTATGGCTGTTTCTCAGAAAACTAGGAATCAATCTCCCCAAGGATCCAGCAATACCACTTCTGGGTGTATACTCTAAAGACACACAGTTGCACTCCAAAGACATTAGCTCAGCTATGTTCATAGCAGCATTATTTGTAATAGCAAGAACCTCGAAACAACCTAGATGCCCCTCAACTGAAGAACGGATTAACAAACTGTGGTACATCTACACAATGGAGTACTACTCGGCAGTAAGAAAAAATGATATCCTAACATTTGCAGGCAAACGGATGGATTTGCAGAATATCCTCCTGAGCAAGGTATCACAAACCCAGAAAGATAAGCAGGGGATGTACTCACTCATTAGTGGACTCTAAACAAAAAAGCGACAAGCAAAGCATGTCCAAGCTGCAAACCACAACCATTGAGCAGCTTGGAATCTGAAACACCTTGGGCTGGCACCTCAGATCCCACTTTCTCTAGAGGAACACCTGACTCAGTCTTGATATTGGGGGGAGAAAAGTGGATCTGCCAGGAGTGGATGCTGAACTGAACAATATTGGGACCTTGGGACCTCCTGCCCATGCTGGGGAGGAGATGGGGAGATGTAGAGAAGAGAGATTGACTGGAGGGGGTGGGAGGGGGAAGGGACCTTGAATAAGGATATACATAGATTGAAAATGTGACTTTATTCATAATAAAAAATTAAAAATAAAATAAAATGCTAATTTCAGAAAGATTAAATGATATATAATGCTTACATGTATGAAATTTCACAACACATTGCTGAGTTAAAGACAAACACAAAAGAGTATATGTATGTACTCTTTTAGATATTTAGAATTGTTTAGATAAGGTATGGAAAGCAGGTAAATTTTATTGTTGAGATCAAGAATATGGTTCTGTTTGGCCAGGGGCATTGTGGGAAATTTCTTTATTTGGATCCCTGTTACTCAAGTACACTTACATGTGAAGATCAACTGAAATGTATTCTCTATAAATACATGTATCAGACTTCAATTTATACTTTATATAAGGTTGTGACTGAAATAAAATGTGGAGTTTTTTATTTTTTTTATTTTTAAAAAAGCTAGTTTATATAAAAATCCTGGTAAAGATAGAACAAAATGCTTTTTGACCAAGATCATTTATAACTACAGATAAAAATCACTCAAGATGCTAGAAAATGTAATTTAACATTATATTTAAAATATTGCTATAAGAAACCCATGAATGACTCAGTATTAGGAAATATTAAGATATCACCATTACATCAATAGGTCAAAAGAGACAAACTTTATTCTCATCTTAATCAATGTCAGAAGACATTCAACAAAATCCAACATCCATTTCTGATAAAAGTTAAATTATATACAGAATACTCCTCCTGATATGGTTAAAAATTAATTTCAAACCAATAGCTTAACTTACATCATACTTAAAAGAAAAACAATAGGGCAATGTTTTCTAAATGCATTTTATCAAGAAACATGACTTAAATCATAATGTATTGAAGAACTACCAGATAGAGCTCATAATTCTCTCTCTCTCTCTCTCTCTCTCTCTCTCTCTCTCTCTCTCTTTCACACACACACACACACACACACACACACACACACACACACACACACACACACATTCTAGTTGCCTGGACCTCTTGGTGTTAGGCTGTGTATCTGGGACAGACTATGTAACCATAAAGGACTCCTCCCAACGTTGCTCCACCACTCTTCTATAGACTACCAAACAGAAAGCAGATAAATTATCACAACTGAAGAGGGCTGCATTAGCTGTTGTCTTGGGGTAGTAGGTGTACTATGTATTGCCTCCATGGAGGGAGTGGAGAAGAACTTTAAGTCATGAAGATACCAAGAGTATTGGATAAGCTCCATGGTGTCCTTCAGTTAGGAAGGCACTGATATCTGTTTGACCTCTAAAAAGGTTAAAGATGAGTGGCTGTGTCTGGTTAGGAATTTCAAATTGGCAAAATCAGCTATAGAAATTAATTGGAAAAATACAGACATTGATCTGCCTTCCTATCCCTGTATCTATGCTTGGATTTCCTGCCTATTTCTAAGATGCCCTACCATCACCCAAAACTTTCCTTTTATTAACCAATGATATTTACTACAGCATACAGAAAGACATCCCACATCAGGACACTAAGGAACAATGCATCTCACAGAGTCAGAGACCATCTGTTCAAGGTCATAGTGCAGTAATCAAGCTTCTGTTCTTAGATTCCTGTATTCTGCCTTTCTGTAAGTTCTGTCAATGCTCACCCCCAGGGAGGTTTGAAACAATAGCTTGTAAGCAGATGAGGTGATAAAGCCAGATGTGAGAAGAGAAGTTGATCACAGTTTCTGTCCTCACAACAGTCTTCAAAGCTCTCAGGCAAGGGGTAATGTCTTATTTATTAAATGATAGCTGGAAATAAGTATTATGTTGTACTGAACTTTTATTATTGGAAAGGACCAGGTGAATGAGAGACACACTTGCAACATGCATTAGAGTGAGGAAACAGTCAAATGGACTTGAAAGGCCTATGGTGATAGATAATAGGCCAGTCTTTTCTTTTCTTTTTTTTTTTTTTTCTTTATTTTGTATTTATCAAAAAAAAAAACCAGTAAAAAGAATTTAAAATGCAGAAGAGTTAACAATAACTATACAGAGGATAAGAATCATAAGCATGGCTTATCAAGGGTAGAAATACAAATAAGATTGCTACACATATATTTTCTTTGTGTTCAGCTTTCCCTATATATCCTTATTCAAGGTCTCTTC